>CM017563.1:30937827-31074742 GCA_007844125.1 Sinonovacula constricta
TAGCACTGCGCCACGGGTGGCCCACATACCTTCCATTATATGGTATCATACCATTGAATTGCTGAGGTTTCTGAGGAAATATGATATCTTTAAAAGCAACCATCGATATAACGAAGAAACGCCACTTACGGGTTAATTATGTCTTTCACAAAAGAAACAGTTAACCTTGCAATCATTTAAAAAACACACTCAAAATGTGATATTAAACGCATTTAATAAAGTATACACTTATTATTTGGCGCGTCGGGTTTAAGTCCAGGTCGGGGCAAGAACGCTGAGTGACTTTACATCTAATATGCATTTCGCCGGTGGTTCAGACAAAGCACTGGGGTCTCTACAATAATAATATAGGCGTCACCAATATGGCCATAATTGTGTCGGTGCAATGTAACAAAACACACACACACACACACACACACGCACGCACGCACGCACGCACCCACGCACGCACGCACGCACGCACGCACGCACACCCAATAATAATAATAAATTGTTTTGCTATTGCCAGCAGTGTGCCAAAATTGACAAGTTTAACTCTTGCAAATGGATAGACAAGGAAAGCAATTTCACAAATTGGAATAAAGTTAGGTATGATAGAGTTTGTATTTGACACATTGCTCAAATCAATTGTATACCATATGTACGTTTAAGGGTGTCTGGGAATAATTTCTGATCAAGCGCACAATCGTTTAGTTGATAGTTTATTGTTTTATTTATAATAAATACACAAGCAATAAATACAATAATGCAACTTTTTTTCTGGAGCGCCGGTGATCAAGCCGCTAGACTTAATACACCTTAGCTGCTCACCGAGTGAGTTCGAGTCCTAGTCCGTGCGAAAACTTCCATGTAAGGATGTGTTTTAGCTGACTTGCGGCGTGCAAGTGGTTTGACACAGACAATTGTACAATGACACGACAAAGTGATAAAAACAAAAAATAAGTACAATATTTTCTTGCATTGTTTGGAGTGTTATAGCTGTAAAGATGATATCCGACAGTTTGGTCCATTTTTTATTTCAAATAATTTTATAAGTCATCGGTATCTGTAAATATTCTGCAAAATGCTGTTCATTGATGCCAAAGATCTCTGTGAACAGTCAAGGATAAATCCCAACCCGTCATTGCAAACAGGTGTTTCCTATCCGAGCCACGCTGCAGAGATAGCTTTTTTTTTAAAACTTCGAAAACCACGTGACCACTTTCTTTTAAATAGTCTTCCGGTTAATCTGCTCTGACGTCGATATCTTTTTTTTTAGCAGAGGAGATGGCGAGATTCTTTTCGCGATTAGTACAGTCTAACAATAAAGTAAGTTTTCGAAATCGTTTTTATATCGACTAAAACATGGGTTGATGCAAAATGTATGACCAAATTCTCCAAAGCGGAGGTTAGATATTGGCATATATATTTAACATAGGCAAACTGGTGGATACCACCTTTAATGAACAACACGAGTTCATTCTTTTCGGGTTTAGCCTTGAACAGACAATTAAATGAATTGACCACACGGATTACTGTTCTCCATGCAGCAAGCATAATAGGAAGTCTCTGGATACTTTGATTGATGATGCCGATAGGAGGTCGCCGCTAGGCTACAAAGCACCGTAATGGAATTGAAGGATAAATGTGTGATTGTTGCTGGGCGAGGATGAATAGTTGTTTTAAGGGGAGGGGAGCTTTAAGAATAAATATCATAATTAGTAATAAACATAGCATTTCAAAGAAGGAGGACTGTAATGAATGATTAATGCTTTATGATATTTATAATAGTCTAATTTATATTAACGTTAATACTAGGGATGTCAACGGATATCCGGATATCCGGATATCCGTCCGAATCGTCGGCTATCCGAATCGACTTTGGTATCCGGATATTCGCTTAAAAATGAAATATTTTAAACATTTAATTAAATGTTTTGACCATTTTGCTAAGTTATCTTTCTGCTGTCGTATCAGTGTGCATTCACACATACGCAGGTGTAACGGATTATCGACAGGTGGTGACAGGTGGTGACACGCAGTATTGTATATTTGGCTTCACAGTTTTAGAAATGTGCTAAAGCATGATGGTATGTATAATAACATGCTAATTAGCCGCCAACGTTTGAAGCTTCTACTGATCCATTTTGTTTAGCGAATGCTATCTTTAATTTTCTTAATGAACTTCACAGTTTTAGAAATGTGCTGAAGCTTATGTATAATAATTTGCCAATTAACAGCCATTGTTTGAAGCTATTACTTATTTATTCTTTTTTGATTAAGGATTATTATCTTTAATTTTGTTAGTTCGGCTTTATTAAGAAGAGATAGAGTTACAATTATGTAGACAATTAACAGGTTTGTCGGCAAAAATCAGTTACTCATGTTTAATTAAGTTAGTTTGGAATGTATAAATGAATTGATGAATTTATTATGTTTTCATTCGATCACGGTGATCTGCAAGTTGATGTGACGCATGTACACATGCTTTCTTTGATGAGATATATGTTTGATGTATTCATTTTATTGTGAATTAAAATTACTAAACGTGTTTTATTGTTCATATTTCATTAATTATTAAAATGATGAAGTGCCTATGCCTATGGCAATTTTGATTTAATTATTTCCATTAACATGACGATATAATTATGTCAATGGAAACGTAAGTAACCCCCACACATCCGACTGCAACATCAGAATTAACTAAGATTTATATCCGGATATCCGGATATCCGTTCGGATCGTTCGACGGATATCCGGATACCAAATATAGTATCCTTTGACATCCCTAGTTAATACTAAAAAAGTGTGTTAGCTTTCAAACGTAGAAAATCGGTGATTTAGGCTAAGTAGTAGGATGAAAATGAGCCTGCTGTAAAAATAGGTTGATCAAAGCGCTAGTGTTTTTATGACAGAAGGAAATGTCATTTCATAAAGGAGAAAATACAATTAACATTACGCCTCTACCTTCAGCCCCCGCCCCCGCCCGCCTCCCCCCACATCACACACACACACACACACACACACACACACACACACACACACACACACAAACAAACACACACACACACACACACACACACACACACACACACACACACATGGAACATACGGAAAGGGAAATATAGTCCGCCCGACGTTCCGTCATTTTCTTTATTGTAATATCAATTTTAATTCCGTCCGTTCATCATAGCTCATAGACCAGATCATCTAATTGGTTTGTCATATTGACCTTAATCGTTGATAAGAAGTGCACAGTAAGCAGAAGCAGAAGTGCAATGCACACTAACCATAAGTCTTGCTGGGCTCACTTTAGAATTGTCTCCCTTAGTTTATTATTCTCGTCCGGGATACATGAAAACTGCGTCCACTTCAAATTAGGTATACACAGCGTAAGTACAAGAGGCGAGAGCAATGACACCACTTATGTTGATTTTAAGTTATCTAATTGCTTCAGTCCAAACACTTCTTAACATCTAAAAATGAAACTTAATGTCTTGTTTTAACATCATTAATCCCAGAAAAAAAGCCGAAAAGCCAAGAGCATGGACCAACAGTCTGTTTTGCAATTTTTCATTTTCACAACATGTTTTGCAAGAAGAGCATCGGCATGTGGATACCACCATTCACCACTGTATTTATTGTACATGTTGTGTTAGATACCAGTAATGGGGACAAAGGGAAATACATGTAGGGGCAATTAACTACAATTCATTTATCCTGCCTTGAACGAGTTTAATGTTTTCAGTTTCTAATGAACACGAATATTAGATTCTTTTTATCACATAATCAAAACGTCAGCTGTTTTGTTGTTGTTGCTTACACTGCATTATCTTTTTATAGTATGAATAGTCGGCCTTGACATGTGCAATACGGTTTGGGTGGATCCACACAAAAATAGTTCCACTCCTGATTCGACCATTTTGTTTTTTACTGATTCGTTTCTAATATGACTAAAATTTTTTTTTTAATAATTTAAAATGAAACTTCAATAAAATGCATAAAACGGCGACAACAAAGTGTTCAGGAAAAGGTATATACACTATACATACTTAATGTTGTCATACTAAGATAACTAACTTGCGTGTTACCAAAAATAGCGCATGAGTGTTACCCCACTCTCGTGCTGTAGATTACATGTATGTGTTAAAAACGGTAACCGACATGCCAGACTAACACGATCTGGAAAAGTTTTGTGCAAACTCTCCAACCTTTTGTTTTATTCTCAAAAAACGTTATGCAGAAAGTGGGGGAGCAAAGTGAACACCGCTTTTTAAGTAACTCCAGTCGTGTGAGGTATAAAATATCTTTCACATTTTTTTGTGATTATTTGCCGGCATTTGAAAAAGAAATTAACAAACTATTCCATGTAATGGCTTAAATCCTTAATGTTTTTCCAGCACGTTGCTCAGCACAATTATTGGTACTTTAAAATATGCTTCACGGATCTGCGGATAAAAAAACAACATCTACAATGACCTTGGGTGGCAATCGGCATAACATATCTTTTTCAGCATACATTAGATTGCTTGTATTATATCATGTTAAAGCATACACTTACGTTATCAACAGTTATTCCCAGCAGTAAATTCGATTGTTATTGTCTAGCATTGATAGCATGACGTGCAGGCATTATTTCCAGAAACAAACCACACTGTGCAAACATGGAAAATTATTGTTATCTTTACAATGTCTTTTTATTACTGGGCAGAAAATATTGCTCAAAATATAGCACGAGGAGGGAAATACCATTCAATACGGTTGATGCAAACGATATTATTCTGCGAAATTTGCAGACTAGACAGCAATAGAATTGCAACAGTGATACATGTCATGGCGAAAATCTTCATGGATATCAACCTTCCATATTTTGAAGCACGTTGTGTCAGTAAGTAGAAAAAAGAACAAAGTCAATATGTAGCAAAATATATAGCCATGTCATGACACCAATCTGTTGAATAAATACACTGTTATTTTGTGGCAGCTCGTAGCTTCACACAGCAGGAACTTCATATGCAAGCTGGAAGTATGTCTGAACAGATTGCTTTCGACAAAGGAAAGTCACATTCCTACTGAGAATGCGTCAAGGAGATGACAACCGAATGATTTGAATATAAGATACAGAATCATTAACTATATATATCCTTTAAAACATCATTCAACCTGGAATTCAATGTATGAGTAGGTTTTACAATTTGAGAGACCAAGAGAGAGAGAGAGAGAGAGAGAGAGAGAGAGAGAGAGAGAGGGGGGGAGAACAAAGACAGAATGGATGAGTAGAGAGAGAGGACAAGGGATGGATGGACGGGTTGAGAGACTAAGAGAGAGAGAGAGAGAGAGAGTGTGTGTGTGTGGGGGGGAGCAGAGGCGGAATGGATGAGTAGAGAGAGAGAGAGGACAAGGGATGGATGGACGGGTTGAGAGACCAAGAGAGAGAGAGAGAGAGAGAGAGAACAGAGGCGGAATGGATGAGTAGAGAGAGAGAGGACAAGGGATGGATGGACGGGTTGACCGAGAGAGAGAGAGAGAGAGAGAGAGAGAGAGAGAGAGAGAGAGAGAGAGAGAGAGGGGGGAGAGAAAGAGATGGGGAAAGATAGAGGAAGATCGAGGTATGGTGAGATCAATCGAATGAACTTTCTCATTGGAAAATCCCAATGCTCTTTTCCATTAACATAAATCATTCTGGGGCTTGGATATCCCGATAATGTATTCAAACCTTCAAAAGATTCCATTTATTTCGTATACATACCTGTACTCTTCAGATGTTCATCTTCATCGGAAAATGACTTTGATCGACTTGCTCTTTACATCAGACCCATGATGCTGGACAGCGTATATCTTAGCTTAATTCATTTTCGGTGTTCCATAAAAATACAAAATATTTTTTTAAAATAGATACGCCGGTTTGGCGATGATTAATTAACTTAATTTATAGAACTACAGCAGGGTTCGCGCACAAATGTGCACCACACTGCCACCCAAACGGCTGTCTTAAGTAATTGGTGTATTCACAAAACATTTAGAACTTGAGTCCCTTTTTCACGCGTTTACAGGTCAAGTGACCATTCTCTCATCAGAGGGATTGCTACACAAGTTTCGCTTACACCTCTGTCAACGCCGGGAAAAGTAGTTCTCATACACGTGATATTCTATCGTCACATGCCGCAAAATAGTTCCCCGAAAATTTGGGTTAAAATATAACTTAAACATTGTTCTAAAAAAAATAAAAATACCCATTTTCATTTTAAGTAAAATATACAGAGATCAAAATAATCTCACGAGCATTTTATTCATTATTTATATTTTGTACAAGGATCTTGTACACCGGGCGTTGACAGAGGTGTAAGCGAAACTTGTGTAGCACGCCCTCTGGTGAGAGAATGGTCAAGTGACTTGACATTCAAACCTCGGTCGAAACGGTGATGGCGTGAACATTGTATTTGTATATATTTGCACGGATTTCATGTAAGTTGGAGCGTATTTAGGGCCTAGTTGTATCTGATGCAGTATAGCTTTCTTGCCAGTGTTGTCGGGAATGTGAGACATTAATGAATAATCTCCCCGAAATAATCCCTAAATGCAAGTTGGTCCTTTCGTTTGTTTATGTTTGTGCTCGCTGGAAGTAATTTTTACTTTTCTGCCATTCTTGTGATACCCAGGTTTACTATCATCAACTAACTCTTACATTTTCTTTTTTAAATAACATATCTCTATAAAAATTTAAATTATTTTTAAACATATATTGATGCACAATTAAGAAATTTCACTGTTTGTTATTGC
Organism: Sinonovacula constricta; assembly: GCA_007844125.1. NCBI lineage: Eukaryota > Metazoa > Mollusca > Bivalvia > Cardiida > Solecurtidae > Sinonovacula > Sinonovacula constricta. Next base: position 30,944,587 of record CM017563.1, read on the forward strand.
AATATCTACAAAAGAACTGGTAATGAAGTCCAAGAATTCCAACTAAAAGGAACCGCCTACTGTTTGGAATACCTCGGATATTAACTAACAAGGCAGAGTTTTTCCATTTCAACAATGTACCCCATTGATATAGGATTTGCATAACTTATACTCGCCAATTTTCAAAAACATTGCTACCATGGGGCCGCTAAATAGGCACAATACGGTATATGGGTTTATCTGAAATATCTAAAATAAGAGTTACATTGATATGATATTCATTCGGACGGACCTTGTGTCAGCGTAATGGTTGGTACACATGTAAGTAGGTTATGAGTAGGTCAAAAGTTAGGTTAGGCAGCTACTCTAAAAATGATTCAGCTGGGCGTATTATTGAGCGTAAATGACAAAAGAGAGCATTCATTGGATCTGATCCATGCTCGTTAACATTTATCTCTTGAAGTGTTAAACTGTATTAACTTACAGACCAGTAAACCCATAAAATAATATTTTTACATCAGAGCAAACCAAAATTGTGAAAAGAATTGTAAAGAAAAAATTCATCGTATATTTTATTACATACGTAAGCAAGTTATCGAGGAATTTTTAATCGCAACATTACCCGTCTGTGCAGTCATTCTATTTGAAGGTATTGATTGTGTTATTAGACTCAACTGTATTGTCGAAACATATGATAAAATTACAAAACAACAACAAAAATCGTTAACAAACTATGAAACGATGCCAAAGGTTTAAAGCAAGTTTACCGGACCTGGTAGTCCCAGGTACGGGTGGCCCCGGGTTCGATCTCGGGCCGCGACATACCAATGTCGTTAAAGATGGTAGTGGTATAGCCCCCTTGCAAATGCTCAAGCAAATATAAGGGTAGTTCCAGGACTTGTTGGCCCTGTATCAGGATAATGTCACTGGGTGTGTTATCATGCCAGGTGTTCACGGTATGCTTTACACGGTGAAGACAGCACTATATCTGCTTCACTTGGACACCGTCTCCAGATAACTGAAATACAGTTGGTGGGATCTATAAACGTAAACATAAAGCACTTTCAGTAAGTGTTAAGCTATATTCTTTATTTCACTTCATAGTAAAGACCGGCACTTTAGATATAACTGCTGATACCATGTTTATTTTAGAAAATTCACATTTTAGTTTAACCCCGACATAATGTATCTTAGTTACTAAAGCTCTACGGGCTTCTGTTATTGATGTTCTGTTCGAGCTGAACAACATCTATCCGAAGAAAGCCAGCATCACACTTTCGTGAAACATTGACGACACAGCCATTAGATACAATAAATATTTTATCAACTTTTCCTGCCCTCCAGGACGAATTTATTGATTTTATTTCAATATATGTCCCATGGGTTGACAATAAAAATGACGTTTACTACATTGTATTGCGTGTTAGGGTATGCATGAAAAATACAAATGGTCCTTTTTGAAATGTTATCTTGTCACTAGATGCTATATTTCGAATTAAATGATCATGTTTGGACTCTCTTTTCAACTCCTTCATGTAACGTGTGAGTTTTTTTTTATTTCGGTGAAATAAATATAATATTTTTTTATATATTTAAAAAAGCCCCTACCCCCCACCCACCCACCCAAAAAACAAAAAAAAACAAGAAAAAAGAACAACAAAAAAACACACAACAAAAACAACAACATCAAACAAACAAAAACAAAACAAAAAAACAAACAACAACAACAAAAAAGAACAACAAAATAAAACACAAAAACAAACAAACAAAACAAAAGAAATAGTTTATAAATAAAAGTGCAGGAATCTGTAAATTAGTTACATTTTCGTTTGTATTTTGCGAAGATACCTGCAAGAATTGCTTACTCTAAAATAAATTTTATTAGAAAATCCGTTTCGGTAGAGTTTAACTTATTTATTATTAAAATATTTGTTTTATTTGAATTGCTGCCCTCAAGAGGAGTATGGTTGTGTTTACCCTGTAAAAATCAGAAATTAACTGGCATTCTTTTCAACTAATATATGGATTGTTGCGGATTCTGCAGAGCGGTGCCTCTTAAGAAATGCAGTTTTATGGGGACAATAATGTAGCAGGCAATAACAGGAAAGTTGTTCTGTGAGACCTTTTCAGAGAAAAAAACCAACTATTCCGATTTTAACAGTTTACCTTGCAACAACAACGAGTAGCTTGCAATTATCAAAAAGGTAGCAAGCCTTAAGAAGAAATCGCATCTGTTTAGCGAGGTCTTGTTTATCAAAAGAAACCTAGTACACCTGGTATCTGATAAATCGAAAGTGTAACAGAGTGTTCAGTTTCCGGAAAAGCCATCTTCTTGCTTTAAACCTCATGCTCTCTTTGGCGCCATGGATGTTTCACATTCGTGCTCTTTCTTCTTACGAGCTTAGTGTGTGTGACAGCTGACTTTTGGAATCTTATATGACACCCCTTTCAGTAAAGTTTGGGTCGTATGTATGTATAAACACTTTAATCAGTTAACTAGGCATTTAAAGTGTCGAACTTGCCAATTTAACCACTTATCTTCTTCTGATTTATGTGTTCTTTGGGCCAAATTTCCATTCTTCAAATTTCAAATATGGAAGATAGAAGTAAAATTTTAAAAATGTTAAGTAGATTTTTACAATAAGGAATTATTTCCCTTCTTTTTCGATTTACTGAATAGTGTAAAGCTCCATTATGCGAGAGTGTATTCATTTTTTTTTCAAATGGCAATTTTTCAATGTACAACTGATTAGCAATTTTCAGTTTAATTAAAGGCTGTATCCTTTAGTTTATACCGTTTCCCCCACAAGCAAAAACATTGGTACCTGAACAGATCCCGCCGCGAATAGCTGTTTATTGGTGACCTTCACATGTAAAACAATGGGACAATTGAAGCATTACACCCCAGACTTTATTATAATCATGTACACACAAACATATATCTAAGCCATGCTGCACAGTTGTTTTTCTAACGAAAGATACAACTAACTTTTTATATCAGGTTATACCATTTACCGGGATGTCCGCACTAGTGTCGGTGTCTATGTATAGGATAGAGCCTGTTAAGACGTTTCTATAGAAAATAGAAGCCGAAACGAGCGCAGGGAGTACAGGCTTCTATTTTCTATGGAAACGTCTAAATAGAGTCTATCCGTCTAAGAAGTCCCCGCCTCACGTCAACCTCTTCTACCAAAATGACATATAATCCGCCCCTCAAAACTGTTAATCAAACTGTCAGTCGTCTTGACGTGTTCAAACTTGTCGTCACAAGGGAGAAGTCACGACAAAATGCTGACGATAGTGTTTAGTTTGACTGAAATGGACACCATCTGTACATGCCCTATAACAAGAAGAATCATACCTTACAATTCGACGGATATTAATTGTCTTAACATGAATTGAGGTAATAAACTTATTGTCTTCTGAGAAACAATGTAACTTAATTGTAAAACTTGATTGTAAATTGCTTAAAACTTGTATTTCTTTTAGCAAATATTAACAATACACAAATTATAACACAAACACGTATAATCATCTAACCAGCTGAACCATAAATTAGATACCCAGTTCATAATAAATGTTTAAATGTGGTATGCGACAGTTTGGACCACATCTTTTTTCTTTCTTGCAACCTAATTCTTACCTGAGAAACTATCGAGAAATGTTGTTTATTTGTGCCTTAAATATAAATTTTGTGCGAAAAATAAAGCAGAACACCAGTTTGTCATCGCTGAAATGTATTTTCTATCTGAACCACGCGGCACTGTCAGCTATTTTTAAACTGAGAAAACCACGTGACCATTTACTTTTGCGAGTATCAGCTCTACATTTATTTTTAGTTAGCCCATTGTGCTTTTTTATAGACTTGAAAAAAATGAATATCTTGAGTGTTTTTCCCTAATTGTACTGTCTTACAATATAGGTAGTGTTTAAAATCGCCTTTACTGACTCTTAAGAATCTAAGTATGCAGACATTTGGCCAAGATTCCTCCAAACAGTGGCAAATTTTGTAACATGTATTTGACAAAGGCAAACAGTCAGATACTTCCATAAAAACTTATTTTGCAGCTACAGTCAGAATTGCTATATAACGATACTATAAATTGCAAATACAAACTGTACGAGGTTTTATCCACAGAGGCGGTTCGATAAATATTATATTCCGTCGCAATTATGCTTTCGCCTAGTATTACTTATTGAATACCGTTATATAATAGATAGTATATACCACACAAAATAACACGTTGGCAATCTCCCCAACCCATACTAAACGTACGAAGGCCTGGAAATATATGCCATTATATCCAGCTTAATGTCCTTCGTGTGATATATATTTTGGCCGGCTAAGTTGGCATAGTGCCTAAAGTGTTTTTTCTATCTTGTTTACCAAAAGTGAAACACGATCATACAATTTGGCGGATTGATGTCGCTAAAACCTTTAGAATTAGTTAATGTATTGATATGGAGGTGTAATATACTATTAATGTATAGCTAAATAGTTTAATACTGTACATACAGCATTTTTTTCTGTGATTGCCATGATAATATTTGTATCAGGTATTTGTTTTGTTGTTTGGTTTCGTTCCTTTGATTATTTTGTCTTTCTGATCAAAGTTAATAATAGTAATCTAGTAACAGGTAATGCGTGTGTCGATTTTGTCAATATTGGCAAACTTTAATTAAACGAAGTCTATGAAGCTGTTTTATGATACAATGAAGTACTATTCCAAATATCAGGTATTACATTAATGTAATTTAAAAAAAACTACCGCTAAACGCAACATTAAACTCAGCATGCTGAGTCAGTTTTAGAGGATCCATGATTGAATTTATAGATACCTTTTCACCAATGTTCACTATTTTTATTTATTGTATGTTTATTGGGTTTATTGTCCAACCAACATTATTGCAGTTGTCTGGAGACGGTGTCCACTTGAAGAAGATATAGGGCTGCCTTCATTGTTTATAGCACGCCATGAACACAAGGCATGATACCACACCCAGTCACATTATACAGACACCGGGCCAACCAGTCGTGGAACTACCCTTATATTCGCTTGATCGTTAGCAAAGGAGCTATACCACCATTTTTAACAACTTTATTATCCAGAGACTAGGGTTCCAGCCCGGGGGCTCCCGTACCTGGAGCCGACGCTCTACCGATTACGCTACCAGGTCCGGTCGTTTGATTTATTACAAGTACTTGTAAATAATATTTTCTCAAGTTCATTCTGCGAAATCAGAACAATTTCTCTGAAATACATGTATATATTTCCAGTTATTTTATCCATCAAAGCAACTGACAGTAGTTATGCATTAAATCACTCTAGTGGAGTTATTTTAATTAAAATGTTATAAGGTTTATCACGCATCTCTGCTTTTGCCTTGCCAGCAACAGGATCTAGACGCAAACTATGTTTGAAAATGCTTGTTCTCAATCTCCTGTTAATTTAACACGTTCATATTTTCTTGCACCAAATAGAAATGATGTTCGACCGATCGGTATAAGTTTGGAGTTGGTTTTTTTCGACAGTTTTTTTTAAAACTTTTTGTCAGAATGAATCATATTCTTCATTTGTTTGATTCAATACATTTTTCGACCTGTTCACCGATTAGGAATTCATACAAAGAAGAATTCATCATTTTCCAAAATAATCATTCAAGTAAACGTCAAATCTGCATTTAGACAAACTAAAATGATTTGGCTAAGGGTACGGTGAAGAAAAAAATATCTGCTAAAGGAGAAAATGGTCACCAGTTTAATGCCAGGCTAAGACTTATCAATCTCTTAAAATTCGAAAAGAGTTATTTTTAGTTATTTCAGAAAATACTCTTATAAAAAAGCACGCAAAGTATAGCATATTGTATACATGTACAACAGTGCAAGAAAATGTGAGAAAGGTACTAAATACAAAGAAATATTATAAAACATAATTCAGCATTCTTAATTTAGATTATGATTATAAGCGCTGTTGCTCTTTTATTCCACTGCAAAAAAAGAAACTATAATATAAATAGGTTGAAATTCTTTTTTATTGTTAAAGTATACCGCAGATTCGATTTTAAGAACTTCTCTAAACTTGAAACATTTCTTTGCAATCATCCTATTGGCTATAGTTTAAATAAATTCAAGTGTTTTTCTGAAATGCAGTCATTTTCGTTTTATGCAAATTTATACTGTGCCAGGATACTGACAATGAGACTTAAAGAATTAAGTATAGTCTCGAGACAGTTTTTGTGTGTGTAGGGTGTCGTTTTAAACGATACAATCATTGAGAAAATTGGTGTTTCCTATTTATTCTCCCGGCTTTGCATAAGGAAAACTTGTGTGGTCTAATGAATAAGATATAAACTGCATTTCGGATTTTCCTATATGACAAACCCAGTGATGTGAGCTGTTAAGCAACACAACTGCACATCGCTTCATTTTAGTTCAACCCTCGAAGGGGGCAGTTAGGATTGAATAAATTGAATAATGAACCTGTTTCATTATGTCATGAATACATAATTATCAACCATACAATGACACATAGTTCATTCTAACGTTATCAATATTTTACCTATATACATAAAGAATCATTTTGCTGTGAAAAAACAAACGATATATCACGGCATAAATCGGGACTTTTTTACCGCAATAGAATAGCTGTTCCTTTTACTTTTCCTACCCATTTTCGTATTGTTGACCAAGCTAAGCTAAAATGTTGTGATACGTTACTGTTTGACTTTACTAATAACTTAAGTATTAAACTTTGAAAAAATATATGCAATTTTGTTGATGATATTCATTAAGAAAAAATAACCAGTAGGAAAGTGGGGGGGGGGACAGAACAGCCAAACCCGTGGAACAACCTAACAACATTGTTTGAATTGTAACACGCATTTGTTTCCTTTTTAAGTCAAACTTTCTTGTAGAACGTGTTAAAATGGATATAGATTTTAAGTGTGCGTGATCTAACGCTCAATATATCACGATTTCGTGATTAAATTAATTCGCATCTGAACTCGAAACCGTGATATATTGGGACTTAGATCACGCAAGTTAAAATTTATTTCCTAAACATCAAACAATATAAATATTTTTTCTTTACTTTGATATTGTAAATATGTTGTTTTTGTAGTAACACGTTATATTAAGACCGTAATAATATCCCATGGTTTTCTGTATATTTGCTTACGTCAAGACCATTTACTTCGATGATTTAAACTGTTGAATTAGTACTTTCTGTTGATTGTTTCAAAATGGCTTAACAGAACATAATTATTTTGGCACTCTTAGCATTTCCACAACCATTAAAAAGCAGTAGCATAAAGAAGACAATTAGCTTGTTCCACCGCTTAATGTTCTAGTGCCAGAAAACAAAGCATGTTTAACGGCAAGTGTCTGTCAAAAGATTATAAAATAAACAACCAGACTGACATTGGTCTGCTTGGATTTGCTTCAACTATATTAACTGTTTATTAAGTTTATAAAACGATGACATTTTGCAATATATATATATATATATATATATATATATATATATATATATATATATATATATATATATATATATATATATATATATATATATATATATATATATATATATATATATATATATATATATATATATATAATGTCGAGACATACTTATTTAAATTACGATAGTTCATAAGTTATCCCAACTAAGTGTTACGGTGAAAGCTACAAGTGTTTATTGTTGAAACAGTAGCAAACCGAACTGCTTTTAGATACAGTTGTGTATCTAAAACTGTTCAACAGAAAGACTGAGAGATCACTTTTTGTAACAGCATATACATAATTTATATTCCAACCACCACCACCAACGAGTTATGCCAGTGATGAGTAAGAGATCTATAATGCTTTTTACTACTAAATTGCTAGTGACGGCTCAAGATACAAACGTTCATTGCTCGAGCCGAGCCGTGGACGAGATTAACTGATACAATATTGAACAACGTTCCAGACAAAGCAGACGAACTATTTTACCGATGCACAATTTAATCACAAATCTACAGGCTTGTTTCTGCTAGGTTTGGATTATGGAATACATATTTTGAAGTGAGTACAGAGTGAAAGTTAAAACGAAATTTGTTTTGTTGTTACGTATCTGTTGTTTGAGTGTGTTCTAGAAAATAATTTAAGTTTGTATGTAGGGTAAACTTTATACTTTACATGTTTTATAAATTTACTGAAGATTGTTCAAATTATGTTTTCTGTTTGGAATAGATAATGGAGATGTAATATTTTCAAATCGTAAAGGCGTGCTGTAGTAGTTCACTATTTATTTACCTAAAAGATGTAAGCAAACACATACAACAAAGCTCTTTTTTCTCTATTGTGTGGAACGCTTTTGCTTTAATAAACAACACGAGTTCGTTTTTTTCCGGGACCTGACTTGAGCAGATTACTGAATGCATTGACCACATGGATTTGTGGTATCCATGCAGCAACGGTAACAGAGAATCTAGGGATAATTTGACTGATTATCGGCGATAGAGGGTCGCCGCCAGGCCACAAAGCGCTGTAATAGATTTGCTGTAGAGGGATAAACTCGTGGTTATTGTTGGAAGGTTTTGTTCTGTGGTTGGACGTGGAGAGTTGAGATCACGAGAGCTACAGATTTAGCATAACCAGAAACAATGATTGTGATTGATGATGGATGATGGATGTACGCCGATACTTTATATTGATTACTTACAATTTTCATGTATAGTTTACTTTTATTAAAATACAGATACAATTGTGGTCACTATAACGACTTCCAGCTGTTCTGATTGAGGAAAATCCCAGACAAATATCTGTGTAAAACCACTGAAAAAAAAAACATTAGGTCCGTTGCCCCCACCTGGGAACAATAACCCTTGCGGCGAGAGGCAGAGGAGTCAGGGGAGTTAGATGTATTTTTAATTGTTAAATGTTCGTAATGGGTTTTTTGTTGTTTACGCTTTATTAGACGGTTTCAATTGTACACTGGAATACATGCATATAAAGTGGTATACAAAATACAAACTATCCGAAGTTCTTTTTACACAAATAACTTAACTGCTTTTTAAAGGGTGGCAAAAAAAAAATTAACAAAGAGATAACATGACAGGTAGAAATTGCTGTAAAATGAAACGTTAACCCGTATATTTATTTAGCCACAATATAGTTGTTATAACATAAATGTGGTTATTTTACTGTTACATAATTAATTTATTTTGTAATTCTCTGTTCTCATGCTAAGACAGTCGATGTTATATTTATTGTCTTTAAACTGTGTAACTAATGAACTATTGAACAACAGTCCAGACACAACCATTAAAATATTTACCATTATACAAAGTTATTGCACCCTCCGACGTATCTGCTCGATTTAGATAATGAGATACACATACTGACGTGAGTAGAGTGAGTACAGTATGTAAGCAAAAGATCGAACTCTTGTTTAATGTTTCATACATTAAAAAAGGGAACTAAAGGTGTAATCCCACAGTTTTTACCCATTTGTTTTTATCTTAAACAACCAAACGAATGATATTTCCCTGATTCGATCCCGCTAAAAGCGATTCTTTGATGTGCTGTATCTATGTGAACAGTGAAGAATGATACCATATCCTTCTCTACAAACAAGTATTTCCTATATATTAGCCACTTTGAAAATTTAGATGTTTTAAACTAAGAACACCGCGTGACCACTAACTTTGATTCAACGTCACATCATCTTCTTCTGGGCATTCAGCTCCGACATCGATGTCTATTTTAGCTGGTATCCCAACGCGGATTATTTATAGATTCGGAAATTTAAAGCGATATATTTCACGATTTGTACTGTTTAACAACTAATGTAGTGTTATAAACAATCTTTAAATAACTTAAGTATGTGTTTATGCATCAAATATGCCCAGGAACAGGAACAAGTTGTTGCTAAATGTGTTAGAAACAAGCAAATTGTCAGAAACCGCATTTAAAGTAAGGTGTAGAATAGACAATACGTAGGTATATTGAGTAAACCTGAAATATACTTGACAAATAACGTTTCAAAACATTTAAGTAAAAGCGACAAAAACACAGAGAGGAGACACAACACACATAAAGAAAAACCAGCAGTTACCGCCTCGGAACGGTCAGTCGGCAAAGGGACCGACTGGGATGCTTAAACCTGGTCTGTGGTGCGCTCCAACCTCGCACTTCCTGAAGGGTTTTCTATCAAACAAACAGTGGAAATAAAACTATCCCGTCAAAGTGAGACAACTATACATATGAACCTGCATATTATACAGTTTTTTTTATAATCTCCAACATACAAATGTGGTATTATTCTTGGAGGGATTTTGTATTGTGGTTGTAACTGGAGAAAAACAAAAGTTTTTCAGTAGTAAAGATAATCAATAATATTGTTAAGTAAATATCATGGCGTGCAAAGATCATCAAGACTAAACATCATATAAATTTTATGCCATGGCAAGGGCATCAGCCAGGAATATAATGGATGTAAAATGCTACAGCTATTGAGGTCCTGATATTGCTACCAGCAAAGATAGTTTTATTATTATTGCCATTACTATTTGCTGTGCATAGTGTTGTTTTTTTTTAATTTTAGTTTTACATTATTATTCACCTACAATTTCATTACTTCCAACAATATGGCATATAGCTCGGAAGATATGGGGTTAACATAAATAGGAAGATGATATTGCCCACCTTTCTATTTATCCGGCTCTAGCGCATTATCGTAAGGTGTTACATGATAAATTATATTTTGGAATAATGCAAATGTAGATAATTTTATGAAAAAGCTAAAATTACGGCCACTGACCGAAGGTCATCATTCTTTTAAACAGGTAGTAATATTGTTGCACGAGTCGAATACTTAAATCAGCAAATATAAAATAGACCAAATATAAAATAGACAATTCGTCGCAGGTAAAACACGAATAAGTCAAATCATTCCCGTACACTCTTATATATTGTGAACGTTTTGTGTAAGAAAAAAATATCATGTTGAAATTTTAATAAAATTTTATCTTCTCTGACTATCAAACGTGGACTGTCGGAAGTCAATCCGTATATGTTCTAACTACATGTAAAAGAGTGCAAAAGCGTACCCAGACTGTCTAGGCGAAAGACAGATTATTGCAAAGGTTTGCGTCAAACGACGTATTCTTACGTTAAAAATATCGATTCAGCTACGCTTTAACATATTTATATTTACTTATGTTTTAATTTAATGATATTTATTTATGGTTCTAACGATCAAATTGCAAACAACAAAGAACGGACACAACTACATGTACCTCGAACAAGTCCTTCAAACTATGATGGCGAACGTTTTATCGATAGGTTTCGAATATTCTTTTTCACATCTTCTCATCGTTATATAGCTGTTTTAGGTCAATAAGTAGCACACATGTTGCAAATTCCTGCAGACAAAATGCAGCTTACACTTTTAAGAAATCTATAAAATACGACAGAGAAGCAACACAGGATTTCATTATTTTAGACAAATTTTGACTTGACCTAATAAAATTATCATTCGATAAATTGTGTGCCTTTTATTTATTTGTTATTTTCCTGATTTCTTATCAAATTCTACAGGGACAACACATCAATAAATGTAGGCAGACTACAAGCAATGTTTAGTATTTAATGTATTTGCCAACTATTCAGAGTTTTTATTCAATTTGTTTGAGTAGAAAAAACAAAAGCTATGGTGTCATGCACTGTGCATTTTTTCTGTTTTTGTGTCTTCCATGACATGTTGTTCAGATAGGACGAAAACATAAAATAAACGTGTCACTCTACCAGATAATAAGTTAGCTTTCATGAAATCGATTGATTAACTTTCTGTCTTGATTATTAGGTGTGCAAAAAGCAGGAACTAATAAACAATGCCCTGAGTTATGTTACGACCGCTGTCGCTATTTAAGATAAATTTATAAAATGGCACGTTTACTAAACGAAGAAATGGTGTAACAGAAAGAACAAGCCAGCAACAAACCAGTACAATATTGTTTTTATTTTAATAAACAATTAAATCTAAGGCGTAATAAAACACTTACAAATTAAAGAGACAAAATTTCAGAAAGCAAACTAAATTTTAGCTTACAGTTTGTCCCTTTAGGAGGTGTCCGTTTAACAGTCCAATAAATAATCCAGCGTCGAATAATCCTGAAGAGTTATTGGTAGAATGTCCTCGTAGATAAGCACATTTGAAATAAACCAAAGATAGAACAATACACGAATGTAAATGATATAATTCCAAATTCAACACTTTTATATTTATATTAATGTAGAATATAGTAAATCCACGTAGGTTCCAACACAGAAAGATTTAACATAGAAGTATTTCCAAACTATATGTCCAAACTCTAAAGCAAACGTTTATCCAAACTCTTTATCCAAGCTTTTAATCCAAACTTCCTTTAAATCGACAAACACACCCTTATATATACCCAAAGAATTTCTAGAACATTCACGAAACCCAGAACATTCTCGAAACCCAGTTAAAAATAAACAAATGAACTTTCTAGCATAAACCCTATTTTCTAGAAGTTACGCGAATGCTACGTCATCAAAACCACAACGGTAAACAACCTTTAACCTGACTAGCGTTACCTTAAACGCTGGTGTACTACTGTACATAACAGTTAAGATTAAAACTGCAAAAAAAGTATGGCTTGCGTGGATACTTGAGACTTAATCTTTTTAGTACGCCATGCAAAACATAACTTTGCAGGAAGCAAAAATCAAACGACGGCCATGCCAAATACGATCGTACACAAATCAAACGACGGCCATGCCAAATACGATCGTACACAAATCAAACGACGGCCATGCCAAATACGATCGTACACAAATCAAACGACGGCCATGCCAAATACGATCGTACACAAATCAAACGACGGCCATGCCAAATACGATCGTACACAAATCAAACGACGGCCATGCCAAATACGATCGTACACAAATCAAACGACGGCCATGCCAAATACGATCGTACACAAATCAAACGAGGGCCATGCCAAATACGATCGTACACAAATCAAACGAGGGCCATGCCAAATACGATCGTACACAAATCAAACGAGGGCCATGCCAAATACGACCATTGTTACAACAATCGCAGTGTCTTTGTCATTAAATTTTCATTTTTATTGTAAAATGAAAAACTTGAGTCATACAGTCTTAATATTAAGCTTAAGACGTCGGCATAAATTAAAACAGCAAGAACAGAAACTTATTGTTTTATCTTTCAAAAAAGAATAGTATCATGCTTAACTAAAATTTAAATAGTAATTATTATATTGTCATTCCGTCGTAATTATAATTGAGTTGGGCTTTCTTATATTTTAAAATAATGATTACAATAAAGATAATAAAATAAATGCATTTACAATTGCATAAAAATCATTTGATCTGAAAGGATAAAAAATGCACAAGTAATTACTATGTTGAAATTTAAATTACCCTGTTTGAAGTTTTACACAAAATCCCTTCCAAATTCTTTGTATTATAATCAGGGAGAGGAATTGCAAAAATGCACATTAGCATGTGGTGAAAATGTCATTCAAGTAAATCGATGGAAAAGCCATTATTTGTGAAAATCGCAGATAACCCCCCCCCCCCCCCCCCCCCCCAAATAAATGCAGACAAAAATACATGTTTTACATGTTCTGATGCTGTTTCGAGTAATAAATGCATACCAGCGTCTGGTAGTGTGTGCCAAAACAATGGAAAAACAAGGAGCAATGACAATGATTGGCAAAAATAGTTTAATGTTTTCTACAACATGCATAGGAAATACACAATCAAACACTTTTATTATGTGGCAAGTAGTCCCACGCAGCATTTAATGCAAATGTCAGCTGGAAGTACTCTTAATCGGATTGGCATCGTCAGGAACAAGTCATATTCCTGTGGAGAATTGCGTCCGGGACGTGGCAACAGAGAGATGAGACAATATGAATTCCGGAATAAAACTTTTCAAAGCACACAAAATAGATATAAAAAAATACGAAATTTCTCTTCATATTCGTGGAATAGCTTGTGGAGAATCGTATGTGGCTTGAAGTAATAAAAACTATAGTTTTTTATGGTTTCTTTTCGGCGTAAGCCCTTTAAAGTTTGATATTACTCTTTATATTGGTGAACGTATGAACAAAGATAAATGCAGTTTAAATCTCATGCCGTTGTAAATAATATGAATATATATGTATATACATGTACATATGATAATTTACTCATATTCTTGTCTCTTCAGAGATAATGCCAATACACGAGCAGTGTACACACTCTTACTCTAAGCTTCATTCCCCAGGACACTTTATCTTAAATGTTGCAGGATTCTACTGTCAATTTGGTATTTCTTATAAAATACAATATAATGAGTCAACAAAGTGTTTCATATTAAGTATAAATAACAACAGTGATCCTGCACTGGGATTGATTCCAAATCCGCAAACCTCCAGCAGTATCACTCTGAATTTGAATGGCCAGAACCTGTTAAAGTTAGTCATATCTTTCTCAAACCAGCGCAAAACAATGGCAAAGATGGTGCAAACCTTAAAGATTGTATTTTAGTCTTTATGAGTGAAATTTGTTTGTTTTTCCAGAGTTTCATAACTGCAGCCAAAGGCATATGGGACCGACATTCTGTTTATTTCCTATAACATCAAAATCAATTTCATGGCGAGCACATATTAGCAAAAAAGACATTTGAAACAAAATCTTTATAAAACGACGTATAAGATTTCAAGCACTTTATGCTTTTATTACCTCATCATAATGGAGATCAGCACTTTAGAAGAAATACGATGACATGTATAGGAATATTTGATTGTTCTTCGTATCGCTCAAACTGTTCACAGGTTATTAGAAAGCTTTACACGTTATGATATTGATGAGATGTTCGAGGCAACTACATCCATCGGAAGAAAGTCCCCATCGCGTTTTTTGAATCATGGAAAAAAGCCAATAAATATAATAAAAGTATATCAACTTTTTTTTTCCATTCTCTATTTCATTGATCTTATTCTCATAAATACCTCAATGGGAGGACAGTAAAAGTTGCATTTTTGTGTCTTGCAATGGTATGATATGTATAATCATACTTCACTATTTTGCTCAAAATACATTTGTACCTTTGGCACTTAAAAGTCATGCTTGGATTTGTTTTCCACTTATTTATGTAAAGTGCGCAATGTGTTTCTCTTGATCTTTTTTAATATGTTCGTTGCTGAGAAGATATCATTAATGTTTATAGCAATTTTTTAAATCAAACATGCAAGATCGCTGTGTGACTACAATTGTATGGTTTTTGTGAATGAATAATGTTTTCGTTTAATGGCCGAGTATCGAATTTGAGTTTCGATGGTAATTCAATAAGCGAAAAGGTAGGGGATGCATGTGTTCGTCGCTACTAGTAACTCATGACTGTAAAACACACGTCTTACATCCTTCG
The DNA here is from genome assembly GCA_007844125.1 of Sinonovacula constricta. NCBI lineage: Eukaryota > Metazoa > Mollusca > Bivalvia > Cardiida > Solecurtidae > Sinonovacula > Sinonovacula constricta. Next base: position 30,960,015 of record CM017563.1, read on the forward strand.
CTGATTAAAATCTTGTTTTTGCGATTGTTTACAAAATACTTAAGGGAATAACAGCGGCTATTTTACCGCGGCACAATGACGCGTCAAAAGGTTACGTCACTTTCACTTTATAGATAAACAACAAAATGTTCGAGTAAGGTTTGTACTGACAATTAGATCGCAATTGTCGTGTGTCTTTCCCAAATAATACGCTTTACATAATCTCTCGGAATCTAAAAATAGTATTAAAAGGCTAGTAGCCTTAAGATGAAAAAAAAACGGTGCAAAATAGTTACTCTCTACTCTTGCCAAATGCTAAAATTCAATAAGTTTAATCGTAATAACCGTGTGTGTGTGTGTGTGTGTGTGTTCACGCGCGCGTGTGTGTGTATGTGTGTGTGTGTGCATGCGTGTATGCGCGCGTGCGCGCGTGTGTGTGTGTGTGTTCACGTGTGTGTGTGTGTGTGTGTGTGTGTGTGTGTGTGTGTGTGTGTGTGTGTGTGTGTGTGTGTGTGTGTGTGCGGGTGTGTGTGTGTGCGTGTGTGTGTGTGTGTGTGAGTAAGTGTGTTTGTATGTGTGTTTGATAACCTATGATTATTATTATTATTATTATTATTTTATTATTATTATTATTATTATTATTATTATTATTATTATTATTATTATTTTTATTATTATTATTAGATCTATTATTATTTTAAACAAAATAGTTACTTTTGCTATAGCTTACTAGAATAAGTCATTATTACCTGGGTTGAATTTTAGGCCAATACATAAATACTCGAACTGAGTTTTGATTGTGTGTTTTTTTACCTTTTATGCACAGTTGTCTACAAAAATGATGCTTTAAAGATGAGCGTGCTTAGTTATGTGATTATAGTTGTTGGAGTTAGTGTGATGTGAACATATCAGTGCTTTCAGTGAAGTTTGACTAAACATGCACATGTATACAAGTAAAAAATAAATAAAGACGATAAATACTAAGTCGGTTATTTTCTCGATATTTTACAGTTTCAAATTTAAAGCATTGATATAAACTTATAACCTTCTTCATCTTTTTCCTTTATTTCTTCTTTTCTTTTTTTTCCTCTTCATTATATAGCAGTCAGAGGATGCGTGTGTTTAAATTGTTAACGTTTTTCAACAGGAATAAGTAAAGGTGGAAACAGTCAGACTGTGTGTTAAGATGTGTATTGAAGAACAGTAATAACATTACATAGGGACAAAATTGATATATCCAGAAAGTAAGCCAGTGATACTAAGTTCAACTTTCAACAACAGTTAAAACAGTCTTTTACAAAATCACACTTTGTTCGTTAAGAACCCTAAATAAAATAATAAATTCAGTAATGAAGCGAGTAGTGTTTTCGTTGTGAAGAATGTTACACACCCATATATACCCTACGCTATTTTTTGATTGGTTTAAAAGGTCGGCTAAAGCTACCTACCATTTCATGCGCACGTATCTCTATGGAACAACGGTGGCCCCGCCAAGCTATATAGAGCGAGAACCATAGACACAGAGGTACATGTATGCACAGCGCAATGATTTGCATATCCCTAACGGTAACACACTACAATGGTTCTTTCCAGTCAAGAGTTCAATAAATGTAATCTATCGTCACAATTATGTTTCTGACCTGTGTAAATAATGTAATATCACTAATGGAATGCCGCTATATGATAAATATTAAATACAGCAAAAAACTTATTTTCCCACTGCATGAGGAACGTACAAAGGTCTTGAAATATATGCCCAGCTTAAGAGTCTTTCAAGAAATAATTAAACACACAGTACAGACTGCATTATAGTAATTTTAAGTTTCCGCATAACTGGTACTCAAGGTGGGACAGTTAAACCGAACACAAACTTTTGTATTTTATTTCTTAACTTGTTAATGTAGCATTTGGTAAAATTTCTGATTTAATCTATCTGTCTGTCTGTCTGTCTGTCCGTCCGTCCGTCCGTCATTCCGTCCGTCCGTCCATCTGTCTGTCTGTCTGTCTGTCTGACAGTCTGATAAAGGAAAAGAATTTTAGCAACGTTTTACATTACCAACTTCGTATACTTTTTTAACTGGGATAAGAAAGGACATGATTTACATGCAAGTGCACACATATGGTGCTAAATCTAAAATGCATACATATTTTGATTACACTTAAAACTAAATATGCTGATTAAAGTTTAGATGATTCAGAAAATTTGTGTAAAAACGTATAATTCTCGCATGTATTCCTTGTATTTAACCCCCTTTTTTACTTTCTTAACTACGTGCTTCTCTTTGTACGATATATTTATTTTGGAAATATATTTCCCTGAAATTTCTATTTGCAGTTATTAAATCCATCAATCGTACTGACGGTAACATCTTTAAACACTAAAACCATGTTTACGTAGATTAAAACGGTATAAACTTGATCACGCATCTATGTTTTTGCCTTTTCAACACCAGCCGGTCTAGCAGCAAAGTATGATTGAATATTATTGTTCTCATGTCCCGGCTTATTGGGCGCATTGCTTCTTGCGAAATGAGTCTACCGAAAAGAAAACATTTTCGAGCGTTCGTTTTAACTTGGTATTCCTTTCAGAATGAATAATGTTCATCATTTGTTTGTCTCAATACATTTTCGAGGAGTTTATTAGAAAGACAGAAAACTCGCGGCTCGCCATCCTTTTACGAATTGATCAATCTAGACTGTTATATAATTAGTGTGCACAAAAGAAAATCTGCATTGATAAACACATGTGCAGCAAATACACATATTGTGGTTTTCCATCGCCAATGATTACCCTGAAATAGCCATTATGACATTGATTGTGCCGGTGTACTGTATTAAATAACAAACTTACAACATCATGTAAAATACGCGATGGTCAATGACAGTGTTATAAAGTTCTGGACGCTCTGTTTTAACACGTGTTTTCATTTCTTTTTTTCATACTAAGATTAGCTTTTTAATAAGGTTCATCATAAATAATTTTTAAATAATTTGGTATTTTAAATTTCTAGATATACTAGAATTAAGTTTTGCTATAATCACTATTTAAAAATTTATTATTTATAAATACACGATTTTTTTATATTCATAAACAAATAGTATCAAAAAAATAAAAGTACGATGAATTTATAAAATATGCACGTATTTTTTCTTTCAAAAAGTATATTTATTTAATCAGTTTTTATCAAATCAAAGTTTTGCATACACTCTATTACGAACCATATTTTAAAATAAGCTAGCTTTCCGGGAAACATTTTTTTCATTTTGTTAAACCTTATATAACCTTTATATTTCATTTTTAATTAGTTATCTGTACCATGTTGAGTAAAATATATATAATGCTGGATGAAACTAAATTACGCTTGACGGAACTAGAAACAGATATTTGTGGCATGAGCCCTAGATAAGACAATACAGACACCAGTACATGTAACTAATGAAATATTGAGCAATTTTCCAGACACAGCCGAAGAAATATGTATCAATATATAATGTAATCATACAATCGCAAGTATGTTTCTTGTTTTGTTTTCTATTTGTCATACATAATAAATAAAGATGACAACACTTAGGCATCAAATGTACCCCATAAAACACACGACAGACGTGTATAAATAATGTATATAAAAGCACTAAGCAATTATAAACTTAATACAAGATATATCTTCGCGGCTTTTTGTAAAATCTGTCGGAAAACCGCAACCAGTAGTTATAAACACCAAAACACATTATGAGAGAGGTGTCTGCGCGTCAACATTTCATTTCAACAAGTGTGTATCTTTCCTTGTGTTATCAAAATAACATACCCCACATTTCTGTCATTATGTTTGTTAAATGGAACAATGCTTAATGCTTTAAACAGTATAGATGATCCAAACTAAATATAATCATCATCACCAAACGATACCTTTATTTTTGTCCTTATTTCCAGTTATGGCGAATTTTGTCCATTCCTCAAAGCCATTCGTTTAAGATTATTATAAAATATCTAGTTATAATGGTGATTAAAATAAATTTGCAACCACTGCATTGTCTACACGACAACGCTAAAATTAAAATACTATTTTTATTTGTCCGTTGATAATTAAACAATTAAGTTGATTGTTTTTATATTATACCTTTGACATCAAAAAAGATAGCTGAAGTATCTAGCTGCCTGTAATACATTTTCCTGTCTCGGTGTCTTCCGTGGCATGCTGTTCAGAAATGAAAAGAAATAAGGTAAAATTGCAACTAATTAGCTAATTTCGTGGAAAACATTCCCATTATTGTTTGTCTTGATTGAAATGTGTTCAGAAAAAAAAAAACTTCCAAACTTGTTAAACATTAATTGTTTTGGCACTCACACGTGTTTTATGGCTTTCCTGAAATGAAATAAACACATACATCTCTACTAAATGGATAGATGCCGTTATGTTCGTTTTAGCATGCTGCTCTGGCTAAAATAAGTAATAATTTGTTGTTATTTTTGTTATATCCCATCGACACAATTATGGCCATATTGGCGACGTCCAGCTCTTGGCTAAGAGGACCCCAGACTTATGTCTTGGTTGAACCACCGACATACCACAGGTTAGCTGGAAAGCATCCTCACGTCAAAATTCTTGCCCCGACCGGGACTCAAACCCACGCGGTTAAGAGCTGAGGAGTTACAAGTCAGCAACTCTAACCTCTCGGCCACGGTCGCCCCTGAAATAATTTTAAAAATGCCCCATTTTTACGATCTGCAGACTAAACCAGCAGTGACCTTGGATGGCTTGCAACATGTCAATGCTATATTACAACATATATTATGTTGTTTCTATTTCATCATGTTACAGCATGCAACATTGATGAGTTCCTGCAGTAACTTCGATATGCCTTTGTCTTGCATTTCGAGCATGACGTGCAGAAAGCACTTAATGAATCAAACCACGGTGTGCAACCATGCAAATTCATTATAATTATTTCAGTGTCTTTGTGTTATCAATGGCCACATTTCAAACGAGTGCCATTCACTTAATAAAAAATGCCATTATCTTGTGAAATGTCCTGACAAAAATACACAAAAAACACACACACAATAAAAATGCGGACAAAAATACACGAATTAGCGATCTGGTGTTATTTCGGGTAATAAATGCATATCTAGTAGTCATATTTTGTTGGACCTTGAGGGAAAAAAACAACAGACTTTTAAAGGCATTGGGTGGCAAAACTAATGCATAACATTTGAATAGAATTGTCCAGAAAAACACCAGAAAAGGCTGTCATCGGGTGGCAGTAGCTTCACTCAGCATTAATGCACATGTCAGCTGGAAGTATTCGTAATCGGATTGACTTCGACAGGCACAAGTCACCTTCCTGCCGAGAAATGCGTCTGAGACGTGGCAACAGAAAGATGAGACAATATGAGTTCCAGAATTCAAATTGACATAAACAAAGAGAATACTCAGGGAAAACATTGACATTTTCCTAAAAAGTTGTGAAGTCGTTTGTGAATACTGAATGTTAGTTTAAAGTCAAGAAAAAAATGTTGATTTAATTATTATCGACATAAACCCTTCATATTTTGATATCATTGTGGTATGGTGAAATTATATATAAAGACAAATTATTATTTTTTATATACGGAATCATATATATATATATATATATATATATATATATATATATATATATATATATATATATATATATATATATATATATATATATGATTCTCCATTAAGATTGTATCCACACTCATAAACCTCCCTTCAATCCTATAGCTAACACTTATTAGCTAGAGGGCCAACTGAAACAACGCAAATTTAAAACTTCACCGCATCTAACGTTGTAAGCAAGTATGCTCAGTGTTTTCCATTACCTTTCATACTGGAGAACGGCACTTAAGACCAAACATGCTGACATGTCTTAGAAAATTCAAACGTTAGTGTTACCGCGAAAAACTGCTTCCATATTACATGTACCAGAAAGCTCTTATAGCTGTTTAGCCAAACCACATCAACTGGATGAAAGTCAGTAATATGGTTTAGCGAAACATAACTGATAAAGCCTTAAGATATAATAAATATTATAGCAACGTTCTACTCCTTAAGTAATGAATAATGTATTCATTATTTTTCCCAGTGGAAGAAACCTGAAAAACGCATAGGCATTGTTCTGCGTCTAAGGGTATGCAATTAACATGCCATATGACATTATTATGTACGAGATAAGTTCGTATATTCGACATTAAATAGCCACAATGTAACTCGTTTGCAACTTTTCTAAACAACGTGAGCATTGTGTTTGGTTTTTTATTTTCTTTTGTGGTGTTAGTGTCTAAGAAAATGTTTGTTTGTTTATTGGGTTTATCGTCCCACCAACAGTATTTCAGTTATCTGGAGACGATGTCCACTTGAAGCAGATATAGTGCTGCCTTCACTGTGTATAGCACGCCGTGACCACATGGCATGATACCACACCTAGTCACATTATCCTGACACCGGGCCAACCAGTCGTGGAACTACCCTTATATTTGCTTGAGCGTTAGCAAGGGAGCTATACCACTACCATTTTAACGACTTTGGTATGTCGTGGCCCGGGATCAAACCCGGGGCCTCCCGTACCTGGAGCCGACGCTCTACCGATTGCGCTACCAGGTCCGGTCTCTAAGAAAATGATATTATTTATTTATTATTTGTTATTGCTGATGAATGACGTTCCCGTTTAAATTTGAATGGAGCAATTAATACGTGTACGTACCTGCACGTGTACAAACGCTATAAAATATTTTTATTAATTCACGAAGATTGTTAGAAGGTTTACATAAATGTTGCTTCATATTGTAAAAATACAAACTCTTCTAGCAACTAGAAGTTAATAGCCCGGTTAATAATTGTATTGCCTTTAGCTTGTTAGGATGGGTCATTTGGGTGAATGGTTGGTCCATCATTAGGTGAACCATTATGTTATTTTCGGTTATATTGTGTTGTGCTTATAGGTCTTATATGCATAATTGTGTCGAGAAGCCTTATAGATAAACGTTCCTGATATATATATATATCACGTGTTTCCTTGGGATTGGTTGATTGTGGAGGTATCGCTTTCTTATCCTTTCTCCTGTTTCCTCACACCAGGATAGAACTTTCCAGACAAAAAGGTCAGTAATTATTACGTAGCGTGACAACTTTACTTCTGCTCTACTTAAATAAAATATTACAAATGGAGTTCCGCTATATCATAAATGTTATATAACAGACGAAAGTAATACTTAATAACAGTTCCCAAATAACGGAGGGTAAAGAGGTCTGGAAATATATGCGAGTTTGACCAGCTGTATTACTAATGGAATGCCGATATCTCATAAATCTTATAAAATATAAGACAATAATACCTAATTTCCCAATACCATGTGGAAAGTACAAATATATGGAAATATATTGGCGTTTGTCCAGCTAATAGCCGTTTTCTTAATTAATATATACACAGTGAAGGCAGCATTATATCAACTTCAAATCTCCATATAACTGACATTTGTTGGTCGGACTATTGAAATTGGTCATAAACGTATGTGTGTCGTTTATTTGCTTGTTATTTGATTATTGGTTAGGTATAATCTCGGTTTTTTCATCAGTATAAATATCAAAAGATATATGCCCAAAGTAAAAAAATATATATTTGGTAAAAACTAGTTTAAACATTGCCTTATGCGTGCGCTCTTTAACTGAGACGAGACAGGAAAAGCTGCAAAACATACCAATTTACTTGTCAAGTGCTACATATAATGATCATATCAAATGGAATTACCCTTAAACGCGGTATTTAACTAAACTGTGGGCTTGTAGTTCAGAAGTTTCCAAATAAAACATGTAGTGCCAAGACGTATAATTTTCCATTTCATTTTATTTAACGTTTTCCTTTTGTACTTTTGGAATACGTGCAAGTAATTTCTTTCTGCTCTTAAATACGATATCTTAGGAATATATTTCCCTGAAATTTCAATTTGCAGTTATTTAATCCATCAAACCAGCTGACAGCAGTCTCTTCAATCACCAAAACTATGTTTACTTTAATCAAAACTGTAAAAAGTATATCTCGCATCTATGTTGTATCCCTTGCAACACCATGAAATCTAGCCACAAAGTATGACTGAATAATATTTTTTTCTCCATAGATGTTACGGATGCTTCCTTTTAGAATTGATAATGTTCATCACTTGGTGGATTAAATACGCATATCGACCTTTTTTTTCAAATTGTACCACTATGGAGATGGATCATTTTAGGTATACACCAAAAATCTGTCTTGCTTACAAGTGTAGCAACCATAATACAATTTTTGAACCTTTTTAACCAATTATTACTTTTACATCGCCAGTTAGACCATAGTTATGGTGTGTCTGTGTGATAAAGAAAAAACAAACAATTACATAAAAATAGGAATAACTTACTAGGACAAGTAGATTACTATTTGGTACATGTTAGTATAACGAGGTCATTATACACCCATATTAGAACGTGTTTTCTTTTTAAACTAACATTATTTGATCACGAAAATTACTTTTTAACTATATATTTATAGCCTGATTAATTAAATTCTTTAAAATTATCTATTATAATTATAAAATAATAATTATATGTGCGATGTTATTTTTTGCATGTATATAAACTTACACTAAGCACACTTAGGTAAGAAAAGTTTGTAATAAAAATATGAAGAAACTTGCTTATGTTTCAGCTTTCTTTTGCACTCTATTATAAAACAAATATTATAGTTTATGACATATGTTTTGCGCCTGAGGGGAAAACTTTGTATATTTGAAGTATTCCTTCCTCATTAACATACTTTATATTTCATTCACAATTTCCTGTTTATAACAGTAGTATTAAATAACAGATGTATACTGCCAAATTGCGACTGGGGGCTCTAGATACATGCATGGTTTCACTCGGATCACGCTTCGGTGATTCTACGTAATCACCTCGGAAATAATGCTGTCGCCGCCATATTGACGATCTACATCCAAAAAGGCAATCGTACCTACTCGGCGATCTCCGGCAAGCTTCGGATATAGACATCACCGAAGCGTGATCCGAGTGCATGCAGGGTAATAACTGGTATATTACACTTTTACCAAATCCTGTTGGTAATATACATACAGTATCAACTAAGTTAAACATATTCTTCAACGAAGCAATCTGCTCTTCTTTCAAGGAGTGTTGAATCTCCATCATACCTAAAGCGTACTGCATGCACTTTGAAAAGTCAGCCATCTTTGTTTACATAATGCAATGAGAAGTTATTCGCTGGGGCAAATCACCAACTGGTGTATTCCTACAATTACGTACGAGGTGATATATCCGAAGCTTGCCGGAGATCGCCGAGTAGGTACGATTGGCATGGTTTGCCTGACCTACGGATGGGATAAAAACAGATACCTCTAACTGGTGACATATTGAACAATATTCCAGACACACCGATGATTTTTTTTTTACCAATATATATTTATATCATCCTCTAGCACAATATCGGCTCTATTTGGATGATAAATACGAAAACTGACAACTGTTGCAAGATATGTTCAAATTTGAAAAGCATGAGACAAAGCTGTTCATATGCCAGTCAAATGTAAAAAGAAAACTGAGACAACAAGGACGAGGCATAAAGAATACTAAGTTAGTATTTTGGATTTTACCGCACACCGACACTTGATACGGCGCCGATCTAGGTTAGTGTTGAATCGAGAAAGTATATGTGGAGAAAAAAATATTATCCCTCTTAAAAAATCTTCTATAGTAAAGGTCAATATTTAGTTGTAAAAATCACCAAAAATCATCAATAATAAATATCAGTAAAATTAAACATAATGAAGAGTGAAGATCATTTTGTTTATCCTCAACAGAATAGAACCTAACATAACTTGCAGCCAGACAGGTAATTATTATGAAGTGTTACATTGTAGTGATTATGTGAGGATTTTTCTAAAAGGAAATCAATGTCGTTGTTATTTCATTGTTGTACAGTTTGACAACATACTACGATCTTGCAAAAGCGCTCGTTTTTTTTTAAATTTGAGAACAACTAATATGAGACCGGTTCAAAATGTTTCATACATTTCATGTACACATACTTGATGGATCCTAAAGACAGTTGTTACGTAACGATTATTGTTGCTTTGACTGATATTTCAGCAGAAAAATGAACCGTTATTAATGTGTTTTGTTTCTTCCTTTAATTACATTTTAAGTATACTGTATCTGTTCGATGTTTTTTCCAGTTTTTGTAAATGTTAGCTTTGATGTAATGGTTACTGTAACTGGATACCGACCTTGCGTCGTTCAATTTTTCAATCGGTTTATACTATAAACTCATAAAAAGCTCGTAAAATTCCTGTTGATGCGTATAAATATTTTTAGTAAGAGGGGTAATAAATTGCCGCGATAAATGTCCCGTTATTGTCTTGTGCGAAATTAAATGTTTAAATCAAATAAGAATCCATGTAAACACAATATTGACTGAATAAAATGATGTCTGAATACCAAATAAAATGTGTAATGCCAAAGATGTATCATTTTTCACAGATTCTTTTAATTTAATGTTTGTATTATTTCCACTACATTGACATCAGATTATTCCATCCAATCTTGGATTTATCCAGCATATATCTTTCTGAAGTTTCTATTGACATACATTTAATCAGTCAAACCATCTGACATGAGTCTGTCAAGATCCCCGAATCCGTGTATCAGTTGTACATAAAAGGTATACGTTTGATCACGCATCTATGCTTGTACCAACACCATGCGTCCAGATTGAATATGATTGCTCTCAGACCCCGGATGAAGCAAACAGAAATCGTTTTGACCGATCGTTATTAGTGGGAGTGTCTTTAGAAAAATCCTGCTAACGCTTTCTGTCAAAATGAAAAATATTCATAATTTGTTATCATAATTTGTTACTGGTATTTTTCTTCAATAAACCTCATCGCTCGTATTTTCCGATTTCAACGTGTGGAGATGGGTGAGTGTGTGTGCGCGCGTGCGTGCGTGCGTGTGTGAGCGTGTGTGTGTTTGAAGGGTTTTTGCGAGGGCACCTAAGTATGTGTCATTTTCGTAGTGATCAAGCAGACTTATGCCGGCCTGTAATGTTTCAAACTCTTGAAACTCGGACCGGAAGCTAACGATAAATTTGGACTTTTTGTGTTCTTCCTATATATGTTGATCAAGACTTGTTTTATTTTCGCTCTAAAATATATATTCTATACATGTATATAGTTAACTTTGACTGGATAATAGAGCATTAAGTGTTATTCTAATATAGGTTATCTTTGTTACTACAACATTAAACCATATGGCATGGAAACACCCCATTAGAGATTGAGACAAAAATATCTTTAAATATTAATTAGCGGCAAATCAATTTTACTGTTCAGCATTTCTTTTAAAGTTTCAAAACTTCTTGCATTAAACATTTTTGGCTTTACTTTTCTATATATTTTTGGGCTTCTGTAATTAACGTATCGTCTCTCATATGCCGGTATGAAGCGCCTCTGGGACTCATACAGAATGAATTACAGTTTCAGATATTATGTATGTTATATTGGTGTTTTATGGAAGACTGTCGTGTGATATATTTTATTTTCCCTTGGTAGAAGTGTATACATTTAATACAAGAATCGGCACCGGACTTGGTAGCGCAATCGGCAGAGCGTCGGCTCCTTGTACAGGAGGTCCGGTGTCAGGATAATGTAACTGGGATATCATCACAGGTCCACGGTGTGTTATACACACTGAAAGCAGCACTATATCTGCTTCAAGTGAAAAAGGTCTCTAGATAACCGAAATTCTGTTGGTGGGACGATAAACCCAAGAAACAAACAACAAAGGATCTGCATAGTACGCAGCATAAAAAGAAACAAGTAAAGGCATTAAATATAATATACATGATACATTTATTATCATTTTTTAACACTCATAATAAATGCAAATAAATACACAAAATAAGCTTAGCTTTTTTAGGAAAATTCGAAAACGTCCTATATGAATTACCACATATACCAACAGTTTAACTAGCATGAGACAAAGAGACACACACGTTACCTGTAATCAGTTTTAAAATTAATAAAAAAGGTGTTATAGCATGATAAATTATGGAGGCATGATCTATGTGTTAATAAGGAAAGGAACATAAGCTTATTGTTATGACAATTGAGTCGAGATATCCTAATTCTGAGAATCAAATCTCTACAAGTCTACAACAAATTAACATCTACATGTATATTTCTTGTGTTGTTGTTTTTTGTTTAGTATACGAAGAATTCCCATTTACGCCGGGCTTAATACCAGATATAATTTATCTAGTCATATTTTCATTGACTTGACTGTATACAAAATATTTAACCTAAGCTCATTTTTATAAGAACTATTTATATAAAGTAAGTACAGTGGGTAAGCGTTAAAGGGCATATTTATTCACAGAAAAATACAACGTCAACGCGTGGATACTTTTATTCAAATATTTTGGTGTTTTCTTTGCTTGTATTTGGTAAATCCTTTAGAATGTGATAGGATAGAGCTCTGTAAAACCGTTTTAAGCACTCAAGTCAGTCCCCTTTGCCGACTGACCGCTCAAAGGCGGTGACTGTTGTGTTTGCTCTTTCTGTTTATTGATGTATCACTGTTCATTTTATCGTTTACCTTTGGCTTGCATATGATTATGTTTATTTTTTCTGTGCTTTTTTCAATATCTACATTATTTGATCTTATTTTGTGTTTAATTTACATGGTGTTGTGTATGTAACTTAAATAAGCGTTATATCTTAAATTAGTTCCTGTCTTTCATTTCAGCTTATACCATGCGCTATGATGGCTGAACGACTCCTTCTTCCGGTGGCTCTCCTTCTCGTAACGTATACAACCAGCACTTCCGGTAATACATGCGCACAACACTCGATATGTACCTGCAGGCGTCAGTTTAGCCACTTCAATGGCACTGAGGTCATCCATGAAATAGTTGAATGCAAGGCCCAGTTTGAAGCTCGTCGAGTGGATTTACGGATGTTTGCGAGTCGAGACATTTATCAACTTTCATTGAGCCATCTTCATTTCCCGTCACTGAGTGAAGACTTGTTTAAAGGAATCATCACTGAAACGTTAAAGATCAAAGACAGCAATGGCGACATAAATCCTCGGTTATTCCTTCCACTAAAAGCTTCACTCAGACAGCTATCTTTGGTCTATTGTAATATAGACAGGACTTGGAATCTGTCATTTTTGCAGGATTTTTCGGAACTGGAAAGCTTAATTTTAGACCAGAATGGCGTCTATCCAGCCGATCTGCCTGGCAGGCTCTTCAAGACTTTAAATCTTATTTCTCTTAAAGATCTCTCTTTAAAGAATTGTGGCATTGCAAAGATATCCGACTACGCATTTGTCGGGCTTCAAAATCTGGAAACTCTGGATTTGTCCCAAAATAACTTTTCGATTGTTCCAGAAGCGTTGCTGCATTTAAGAAATCTCCGAGAACTTAACCTGTCGCATAATCATTTCCTGACATACGTTCGTGACCATGCATTCGGGACTCTTCGAAAGTTACGGTCGATAGATTTTAGTCACACAGTAATTGACAATATTTTTACGCAAGCATTCACTGGACTAGAAGACAGTCTTGAAGTACTCAAGCTTGACCATGCCAGACTGTTGAATGGTCACTTTGAGGCAATGAAGGAACTAAAAATGCTTAAATCTTTAGATTTGTCCTATAACATGATTTTTGACTTGCACAATAGATCGTTTGAAGGCTTTGTGTCATTAGAGGAATTGGACTTGAGCGGACAATATGACAATATAGATGGAACAATTATGAGGATTAGTTTTATTGATTCGATGTTTAGAGGAGTTGAGAATAAACTAAAAATACTCAAGCTAAAGGATTTAGGACTCATCTCCTTACCCCTTGGATCACTAGCTTCACTAAAAAATCTTGAAATACTTGATGCATCCGGAAACGACTTTACGGAAATTGACGAAGATTTCTTTGCAGAGGTAAATGCCAGAACTATATATTTAAACGATATGGCAATATCAGACGTGTCCAGTAAAGCATTCGCAGACTTTCCAATAGGCGTGTCTGTGTACTTAGATCGGAATAATATCACCAATATTTCATTCGTTTTGGATACGAAACGATGTCTTTTTAACACCCTTTCTTTTCTAGACAATCCCGTACGTTGTGGGTGTGATGTAGTCGAACTCGCAGCGACAGAAAGAGTGAAGGACTTGGTTGGAGTGTGCCAGGATAACTTATACAGAGGGACACAGCTGAGATATATGCATCATATTGACCTTGCGAAAAAGGAATGCAAAAGTGAAAGGTTTCAGAAAATTGTCAAGTGTCATGTTTCAAGTTTAGGCTACTCCTCAGGATGTTACAACCATTGTCCCTTCTTATACATGTTGGGTTTTCTTTGTCTGTCTGTTCGATGGTTTCAATTTTGAGTAACTTTATTTGTGATATTTTTCATTTATATTAAATGATGTTTAATGATTCCGTATTTTTAATATAGAAACTGTGTTATATAGTATATAAGGTTGGTTTGGATGATTTTTGCTGAGAAAATGATAAAATAATTTTCTATGAAATTAATATGTCTGGAAGTTTGTTTAAAAGCGTCACTATATTAATACACAACTTATAAACATTTTATCACTTTACAAGAACATTCTTTCTTAGAGATATTGTATGAATTTATATTTGTGGTTAAAGTATTGTATAACTCACCTGTATTTGCAGACGTAAAGCCCAAATGCATGTTGCTGCCGTTTTCTGGAAAAAGAGAAAAGTATATTAAAATGCAACAAATTAATGATAATTGTAAGAATGAATGTTGCTTTGTCGCATTTTGTAAAATTTATATGTGTTTTTAAGAAAGAAACTAAATAGATAATGCACAAAAATATGTTCTAAAATTATTCTGTTACCACAATGTACTGTTTGCTTTTGTTGTTAACTTTTATTATTTTTAACATATATGTAAATTTACATTCCGTATATGTCAATACAGGGTTATATGTCATATATAACTAATATTCAAGAAAAATGTTATGCTTTTTAAAAATATATACGTTTAAATTTATTTCTGTAGAGGGTAGCCATCTTATGCTACATGTAAATGTTATTTTATTTTACTGAACGTTTAATAACTAATGCAACAAATGTAAAAAGGTACATGTATATTTTAGTCAAATAATATAAGTTTGTCCCAAATGTTATTAGACATGATGCCAGCAAAATTATAAAACATGTATCAAAAATTATTTTTATTCAAAAAATAGTTTCTTTGGTAACAGCTACAGCAAAGTTGCATTAAAGGTGATGCTGTACATATTGGTCTTTCATTCACTACTCACTATACTCACTCAATACCGATTATAACTTGTCTTGTTTCGTTTGTGTACATTAATATATTATATATTATTATATGCGAATTACACTTTAAATCAGAGAAGGCCACATAATAATTGGAATATTAAACATTAAATTCTTATTGAATGTACATTATTCGTGCACATTATCAAATTTAGTTTAAGTGTAGCCTATTTATTCGAGAAAAAGATATTTGTCCGAAGAATGTTGAAAAGTTTGTATAACTGATAAGAAGCGTTGTAAAACGTATGTCTGGATATTTTTCTTTTTTATATATTATATGTGTCTTTTATTATGTAAAGGTGTTAAATATAAAACATTTCTAAGATCAAATGTTGTTTTATGCTGCCCTTTTTTAAATAAAAGAACCCGGTTGAAGCACCAAAGTCGCGTTTGCTGACCGTTCCTACAAGGCAGTAGTTGGTCTTTCTTTGTTTGCGTAATAAATTATCACTGCACAATCACAGAAATTTCTATCAATTGCTTAGGAAAAACTGCATTGGTGGCTAGCTTATGCCATACATTTATATGAATAGTATACTTAATTTGATATTTTCAAGACAGACGGTGTTGTGAAGATAAGATACTGGTGATTATATAATACAAATATCACATTACTGTTAGTATTGTCTTTAACACTTTGCTATTGAAATTTAACATGCCTTTATGTAATAGCTTGGACGTGTTCATTTCCAAAAATAAATTACTTGCTGTTCTTTCACGACAATTCTATGTGTTGAATCAAAAGGATTTAAATTAAAACTTTGGCAAACAAATACAGCACATAGTTATGATACCTACTTGTTGCTATATTGCCAAGTTCATCTGATAGGTAGACTTACAGAAAATACATCAGTGTAATGCATTTTTGTTATTATGTGTGTGATATGTTTTAACATCACAGTGAAACAATTCTAACAAAAGACAGTATTTAAGTAGAGGAAGTTTTTCTCTGGAGACCTCTGTATCTGGGTATTACCACCGATGTACCAGAGGTCAGCTGGAAGACTTTCACACAGACATTGTCGCCATGGACACGAATCTACACGATGGGCCGAGGAGTTAGAGAGTTTATATATATGATAAAATGACATATCTTGATATAAATGATATATATGGCACCACCTTGCTTACAGGTATAAGAAAACGTATTATAAAGTAGTTGTTAATACTAGAATTTCTCCTAAATAAAGCCTTCTTAAGTAAACAAGTCCCAACCGCGTCTACAAGCACAATGCAAAAACTAAATATTATACTTTCTTTTTGAATTTTAATTCGGTTTTCTCATATTAAATAATTTATTTATATTAGGAAAAAGTGGTCCTAATTGATTGCAGTATACAACGAGTGACTACCAGAAATCACTTAAATCATATGTCTATTCATCTGTTAACATTAAATAAACCAGAACCTCTGAACTATTATGACTTAAATTTTCAGCTTCATTTGACTAAAATACTAACCGACCATTTTATTTTAAATGTTTTGGGAATACACTGAAAAAAAAACCGCAAGAGATAATTCATTAAAATGTCTAACTTCAACTCTCAAAAGCGCAGACACCTTTATTGCGTCGACGATGTATCTTCTTTAGCAAAAGATCATCGGCTGATTTATGTACTTTTCATCACTCTAAAACACTCTTTCCTTTTAAAAATGAAAATAGCTTTTAAGCCTTTTACCACACAAATCAATATTTAATCTTGAGAGGTCGTAAGCTTTTCGTCTATTTAGAATATTGAATTTTGGTCTCAACAACTGCAAATGGAAAATCTATTCAGAATAAAATACAAAAACATCCAAATTGTGTAAGCTATTGATTATAACGGATACACATTAATACCCAGCGATTGGTTTTAATCTTGTAGACGAAAATACTTGAACCAAGTATGTATTATACTAAAATGCAATTGCATACAATTTAAAATTTTCAAGATACGATATATATGACTACTCAATCTACGTGACTTACATTTTATAGAATCAATCTATAGAATTCTTTATGCAAATAATCGAACAAGTGCTTTAACAGAATGACACAAAGTTAAGATACATTTTTGTTTGAAAAACACAGGTACAATCTTCGACAATAACTAATTGTATTCTAATTGACTATGACTAATTGATCAGTAAAGTCACCATGTTTTCAAACTAAAAATATGCGTTTTTTTTATTTGGATAGGATTGCACCGAACCAGTTTTGGTCATATTGGCAACATCCGTCTAAGTATTATTGGTAGAGGAAGACCCAAGAATATGCCTTGGAACAATGAGCCCTTTATATTGGTATGTGTAAGAGCTCACATACACATACAATCGTAAAGGACAATAAATATTCTTTACCAAATTATAACCGAACGCAAGATCTGTTATTCACTTATTAAACATCCTTGCATTTTTAATTGGCAAAAATGTCATAAAATATAGGCATATTTTCCCTTAACAACCTTTTAGCACACAACGAGACCCCGACATACGTTTAATTTATCATCACCGTAAACCAAAGCGTCAACGCGGGACAAGTTACTGTTTTCATTAGCTATTAACATATCCCCGTTTCCGTAATATTGTGCTGTCTATATATACTTCGTATACTTTCACAATGAATATTTGTATAAACTAGATTTTGGAAACCATTTGCTGAATACAATGAATTTCTATTAAATCATTTAACTTGATATGCAATCAGTAACAGATGTGGATCCTTGTTTATGATAAAAATGTAAACGTATCATTAGATATTTAATAATTTATAAAATATAGAAAACCACTTTCACTTAAATTACGAAAACTTAGATGTTCTCATACAAACATTAACTCTTACGTCTCTAAAATTGTTCAACGGACATACTATTTTATAAATAAATATTACGTTTGGTAGACTTTACTACAACTTCTTAATGAATAATGCAAATAGTAAAAAGTGTCCAATATTAACCTAATAATATCATCTTATTCCTGTTTTGTTTGTCTTTTGTTTCCTAGATAAGAGTCTAGCCCATATGACTAGTAGTTTGATACAAGTCTGCTTTTCAACACAGAAATGATATATTTTCAAAGATTTGACTTTATTCGAGAATCTGTCAAAAAACTATTAATATAGGGTCAATTTTTATGACGACGCTTCCAAACGTTTACAGATTCTGCTCTAAAATCATGAATTGTGACAACCCGTGACAATTTCGTATTTTATAGTGAAGCTTTAACGATGTTTCGATGTATAAATAATAGATTAGCTAGGCGCTGTGCCGTAGCTCCTTGGATGTTTTTATAAATTAAAGAAAAACTCCATTATACCTTTTAAGTGTCCTTATTTAATTTTACGATTTGAAGTCCATACCATTATTCTTAAAATAATTTTAGAATTCAACAAAACGATGAATAATCCGCACAAGAAAGTAATGCAGTTAATACGGTGCTATATAAAGTAAATTTGTCTCTATAATGTTTGATTCTCAATATATCTGATGGCGTTTGATTTAATTTGATTTGTAATTATAAATCAAATTTGCCGATAATATAAGTGACAAATAACTATTGCCATCTCTTGTATAACTCCATTTTTCACAATGTCCTTTCATTATATAAGATTAGTGTTCGCCATTAGTTAGTTGATGTATGGAAATTTTAATAACATTTTATTAAGCTGGAATCAAATAATACGATGCGAGGTAAATGAGTCAAATTAATATATCCACTTAAATAAAATGGTTTATTGTACGTGTTTGTTCATCTTTGTTTGTTAAAAATAGACTGTTCAATACCAATATATTTTATTTGCATAGGATTTTATTTTCAACTGTCCTATTTGTTGAAGAAGCCGAAAAGCTCACTGATTATTCTTTTATTAAAATCAATATTTAATCTAGACGAAAGCAAAACATGTTCATTGAAAGTAGAAACCTATTATACATTTTCGTATTAAAGGAGACAGAAGTCTTCAAACTATTCGGAGAAATTCTTGATAGAGAGGCAGCAGTAATGTAGAATCGATTATCTGGCGTATAGAAAGAAAGAAAATATAGTTTAATTGTGCAATTCTTGAGTCGCATTGAAACATTTCGTTGTATAAGTACTTTCTTAATGTAAAATATTCTTGAACACGTTGGACGTATCTTGATATTGGACTGTTGAAATATATTTATTTATATAGGGTTTTATTAGGTACATGAACCTGTACATTTAACCTGAAGTGTATCTTTGCAGAAATCACACACACACACACACACACACACACACACACACACACACACACACACACACACACACACACACACACACACACACACACACACACACACACACACACACACACACACACACACACACACACACACACACACACACACACACACACACACACACACACACACACACACACACACACACACACACACACACACACACACACACACACACACACACACACACACACACACACACACACACACACACACACACACACACACACACACACACACACACACACACACACACACACACACACACACACACACACACACACACACACACACACACACACACACACACACACACACACACACACACACACACACACACACACACACACACACACACACACACACACACACACACACACACACACACACACACACACACACACACACACACACACACACACACACACACACATATACATTTCGAGGCCCGTAAGAAAGGAACATTTTCTTTAATATTTCCTATTTTTTATTCAATATATACCTGTAATGCCGCCTTGAACAGTTTGCAGAAACATAAATAAAATTAATTTTATTTATTATATCAATAATTGTGTTTCATACCTCATCTCAAAAGCTTTAATTACTTTACATCGTATTCAAGATGAATTGTATATAAAATAACAAAAGAA
Organism: Sinonovacula constricta; assembly: GCA_007844125.1. Taxonomy (NCBI): domain Eukaryota; kingdom Metazoa; phylum Mollusca; class Bivalvia; order Cardiida; family Solecurtidae; genus Sinonovacula; species Sinonovacula constricta. The sequence continues at coordinate 30,980,275 of CM017563.1, forward strand.
ATTTTTTAATTTATAATTTATCGACTCAAGTTGCTTAAACCCGGGAACGATATTGTTAGCACACGCATGCGCAAATTATAAGCCCTGCCTGTATCTATCTATCTATCTATCTATCTATATTTATATATATATATATATATATATATATATATATATATATATATATATATATATATATATATATATATATATATATATATATATATATATATATATATATATATATATATATATATATATATATATATGCATCTTGTGTTTTTGTCGTATAGACAATTCAAAATTAAAGGAGCGAATACGAGTTTGCAAAAAGCAAACCTGGAAGGAATGCGTAAGGTAAAATTAAAAGGACAGTCCTGTTCATTACCATTGTTGTCACATACATTTTGTATGAAGAAGTTTTCGCATAAAGAATAGACTATAAGAAGCACACCAATGTTATTGCAAAAATACCAAATTTTATTATTTTCAAAATTCAAAAGATTTTATCTAATTAAAAATGTTTGAAAAATGTCTTTGATTATCTTTAAAATTTGTAAATGGAGTTACAAGATACCATTTGTTTTTAAAAATCTTCCTCTTAAAATTATATAAAACACAAAACTTAAGATTGGCATTCATGTTGGAACGAATGTTACGAGGCCTGACTCATTCACAGACTGAAAAGACAGTGCAGAAAAAATATCAATTATAGAAAATAAGTGAGAGCATGAGTTAACGTTTCTGTTCTTAAATGTTCCCGGTTCACTCCGCTGTGACTCATATAGCAATAAATATTGTCACGGCAATTTTAAGTTATCATCCTAATGAAGATACCTCACTAAGCGTATCATAACTGAAACTTTCTAGTTGATATATGTCTTTCTTCCCGATGCTTAACAATATTGAAATTTTTAGCCATGCTGAATAATTTGTTTTCTTAAGCAATTCATACATATATATGTGTTTTAGTGACAAGTTAAGAAAGCTCGTGGTTACATAAGAACATAATATTATGGATGCGATTGCAAATAGACTTTCATACCATAAAATATAATAGTGAAAATATATAACTTTGTTATTAAGATTAAGACAATAGGTAAATAAGAAAAGGTCCTATCAAAATTTCCACAGATATTTAAATTTTATCTACCAGTAGACAAAGGCAAATAAGGTAAATGTAAATGTGACAAAAACACAGAGACAAGACATAACACGCATAAAGAAAAACTATCAGTCACCGCCTTGGAACGGTCAATCGGCAAAAGGGCCAACTGGGGTGCTTAAACCTGGTTTGTGGAGCGCTCCAACCTCGCACTTCTGAAGGTTTTTCTATCAAACAAACAGTGTAAATAACAATATCCCGTCAAAGTGAAACAACTAACAGTAAGCACCTGCATCGGGAGTTAAAACAGATACAATGAACTTATATACATACATTATATCTAGTAATAAAATACACTATCAACATATGTAAAGTATGTACAGTAGATAAAAGCCTCGACAAGTTAAAAATTAAAATTCCAAATAGGAGATATATTATAAGAACAAATAAAACAGCCCAAGCGCTGACATATAATAAGATCAATTTAAATATGGCATACAATTCCATGACATCATATGCCAAAAGTGTCAAAAGTAAAATGTAAAAAATACAAAAAAAAACATCGAAAGAGAGATGAAGAGACAAGAATTTCAACAGTAATTGTCCAATTATGGCTTTAAATCACTGTTTTCATATAGTCTCAACGACCTGTCCGGTCATCGTGTAATTTAAAAGCAATGCAGGTTCTTGACTGTAAAAGGGTCCATTGCAAGCAATGCAGTACAACGAAGGATTCCCGGGTTGTAACCGTCTGCAATACAATTTCTGATAAGTTTTGTAAAGTGATCAGAAAAGTTATTGGGACCCTTGATTTTCTTTAACTTGTATAAAACATTTCCATAAAATGCAGGATGGCTTGTGCCTTTCTGCATCAGTGTTTTCATACTGCTATTATACTTAGAAGCAATAAAACATTTGCGGTGAAAGAATTTTGAAAACGCCTTTCTTAATTTATGAAAACGAAAGCCTTGCTATAACAGTTTAGACGAAAGAAAGAGGTTTCTAGCATTGAAATTTTCTAATTTAGTAATAACTCGTGCAAACCTTGTAAGTTGTGATATGTAAATACAATAAGAGGTAGCACGAGTTTTTTCCAAAACATACTTTCTTATTTTTTTATTTTATTGAAGTTCTTCAAATATACATTTAAACCGAAATTAGCATGTCTTTTTTCATTTTTGTAATAGATCTTTCCTCCAAAAAATTATATTTTAGAAACCCAGAGCTTGTGTTTAAAAGTCTCAGAATAAATACAATGCCTTAAACGAGTCAACATATAGCCAAGGATGATTAACATTCATTAGAATAGCTCTTTGGAGACATAATCTTGTTTAATCTCATCATTTAGAATATAATATAATGTTAACGTGTGCTTTTCAGCTAAAGATAACATTAAAAATGAACGAATTAATAATTCGCTATTTCTTCCTACTTTTATTTTACCAGTGGCACATGATTTATAATATTGGGAGGTTACGGATCAAGGATATTTCATCAAGGATAGAAAATAATTATAGTAAGACCATGTGCTGAGGAAGAACCATCTGAAATTAAGGAAATATGAGTCATGGAGTCATGGACACATCCTTCCATGATTGAATACACCGAAACAATTGTTTAACCTTTTTGTAAGTTATTCAGTTCGTAGGCAACGGTAACAATTTTTTGGTTAGTGTGTTCATTTATAAATCATAACGTTTTCTCCATTATAAGTTTAAGTAATTAAGCATCGTTCATTGTATTTATTTAATATCTATTATCTAAACTTGTTTTCATGTTCTCTATTTATTTAACTTTTTTTAACAATAACATCACTAAATTTTGTATTGAAACACGTATTGATTGTGTGTCGTATTATGAAAATACCAACACCACAAAAACACCTTGCATAGGAGATTAGATACACGACTTCATCTGGGTTGAAGGTTATTTTTCTCACAATTGGCATACAACAGCATTATTATTATCGATCTAATTTTACGCTACTTAATGTTTTTTTTTAATCATTTACATTTCAAGAGATAATTCTTGAATTTAAAAATAACACGCTACTGATTATTATAAGGTTCTGGTTTAGCACAGGGATTTAATTCAAGTTGATTGTGACTTTCAAGTATGTTCTCCCGAATCATGTCGTTTTTATGAATATTAAGACTTCCATAAGTCAAATTTGAATCTGCGTTTCAACAGTCCATTCGTCTGATATTTAATACCAGCTTTATTATACCTAAGTACATAGCAATCTACCCATAATACACTGTCAAAGATAAAGTCACATTTATTATAGGTAATGAAGCAAGTGTTAAATGTCTAACGCGGATTTGTAACTCCTCTTACTGCCTAGCCCCTCACCGCGTGGGTTCGAGTCCCATTCGGGGCGAAAGACTTGATGGGGAAGGTCATCTAGCTGACTTGATGTGCGCCGGGGGTTCTACACAAACATTAATCTGGGGTCCTCCTCCACCAATAAACCTGCATGCTGCTATGATGATCATAGATGGTCACTGCTGCAATGTATTTCATAAACAAAAATAAAACAAACATAATCTAACATAAAATTTATTAAATTTTACAAAACAAAAAATATTTTATCGATAGATGTTAACAATGTGAAATATTTTACTAATAACTCTGAGTTGACGCATTTAGTTTTTAATCTCTTCATTATTAAAGATTTTCACTGAACCCATTTGTTCAATAGAGACATGCAGCATCTAACTAAATTATTACTTTAAACCGCCATATCTTACTTATAAGAGTAACATAAATAAAAAGACCTGACAACTGTAAGACATTATATATGAGTTTTATAGCAGTTAATAAATCTCTCACATTTATGTCAATGCCATTGTTTTATGGAGATAACCTGCTGAGAATTAGAATTATGCATTTATTACTTGATTTATTTCGCAGTTATTTTGAAATTACTTTGCCGCTTTTTATTTCGGAGCATTATGATAAGACAATGATTCATAGGCTTTGAGAAAACTTGGACAAAGCTCATGTCTTTAGATTTAATTCCTAATATAACCAGTCGCATTATTACGTATAAGAACCGATTAAAATATAAACGGATACAACTGGAAAAATACCAGTTTTTTATTAATACAGATGGGATACAATGGACTTTATTTGTAAATCAAAACAAATAATATGCAAATACGTCGACAAATAAAAAAAGGTTTCATTTCCTTAAATGAAACATCATTTAAAGAGTAAAAGAAAAGACCACCCTTATATTGAGACCGACAACATATTGGCTGACACGTAAAATGCACTCCTTAGAACACACATGTATTCCTGTTAGTGCATATCACTTTGTAAAAGCTTATGTTTCCTTTATTATTTTTTACCTTTAACCCACCACCTGTTTAAATTAATTAAAACTCGCAAGAAAAAAGTAATTTTAGACGTACATATGACATACCTGTACCATGTCAAATGTGTAAGTTTCATTTCTCTCAAGAAGGTCCGCGCTGTTTTGATCGGTGATTGTCGTTTGATAACTGAACACGTTTGATCATAGGTGCTTCGTATTCCAACACATGCAAGAGGAATTAACAATATACTAATTGAGTCAACTATGCATATTAAATTTACATTAGACAATAACAATGATGTTATCAATGACGTTTTATCGTGAAGTTACAAGTAATGTTATATAATATTAGTCGAAATACCACAAATACCGTAAATATCCTTTTCTAAAAATTTTACCGCTTTCTAAAACTTGCCGCACTACGAGCAGAGAAGATGCACAGGGAAAACATTGATACTTTTTTCTCCAACTTACGTCACGTCGTCTACAGCGCAAAATAACTATTCAAATTATATATAACAATTATATTATAAGATAAAAAATGTCCGCATTTTGGATTTAAAACTTAATCCTGGAAATAATTATATTTTACGACAATATAATGAACACAGCTACGTGTACAAATATCTTGAATTGAAAACTTTTAATCGTTTAAATTTAATTAAAATGACATTAAAATGACATGGCATAGACATGTCGCTATAAATAACTTAACTATTAAGTGGTGTTCCGTTTTCAGTACAAGAATAAATCACACCAGGGGTGTTTGTCGAATGAAGTCCTAGAAATTTATAATCAAGAAAATGGTATTAATATTAATATTCATGAATACATAATAACCTTTGGTCAAAAACAAAGCAACATTTTCTGCTTATTTTAGATACGGTTGCGCTATCGAGAGTAAACATATGTGTGAATAATATTTCACCAATTTATTATGCATGCAACTTGCTATCAATTCTGTGGCTCTTAAATACAAAAAGTAATTACGTGAAAAAAGTCAGTTATAACTTGCTATTAAATATTTATAAACACAATCTTAAATGCCGCCATGTTGCATATTCGTTATATTATCATTTCCCTTAATATAGTGCAAAATAAAAACTGTTTTCCCCTTTATCAAATGCATCAATTATCGTAAAAATAACTGCATTTATATGGCAGTACTTACATTTCTCTGTCATTTTCATTTGTTAGCATAAATTCTTTACGTCTGTCTGAAATACACTTGAGTTTGCAAAAGTTCGTTGTTCTTTGACAAGCGTACGTACTATATGTGTAGGTTTATCATAAATATTGCTTCATAAGTATTGTCTCACTTATTATCAGATAAATACCACACTTTTCCAACTAAAGCTAAACTTGTACAAAAGTCACGATATCTGGTTTTTGTCTGATTAAGGAATATGTTAATATGCAGGGGCGCCCGTGGCGATTTGGTAGATTCGCCGATATGTAACTCCCGTGTCTTCTTAACCCTCCCTCCGCGTGGGTTCGAGTCCCGTTCTGGGCGAAGGACTTAATATGGGAAGGTCTTCCAGCTGATCTGCGGAGCACCGGTGGTTCTACCCAGACACTTTCTAGATGTAACTATTATGGTCATAAACGGTCGCTGTGATGAATCTCAGAAACAAATACAAAACATAACAAATCCGCAAGTAAAAATTGTAAATATACAAAGGTTCATTCTACTCGGAACGTCATAGGTTTCTTTGTTGTTATTTTTATATTTAAATATGGATATCGTTAAAACATAACATAACTAGCATGTGACTAACTAGTTTAGTGGAAGTTATAAGGAAGAAACTTATTTGAGACAGGAAAATTAACCAAGACAGATATCCAATAAAATTTGATCTATGACAAGATATAAGCGAGGACAGTAGTACCGTTATCAAAGTTTCTGATTTTAATGAATCTATGAGTTGATATGCTGTTTCTAACTTAATAATGTCACGATGGCTTTATGTTATCAATTATATTGATGGATATATCTAACTAAAATCTACAAATACAACGAAAGCACATAGTTATTTTTTCTTCTTTTCCCAAAATGTCAGTTTGTAAAAGAGTAAATTTAATTAGTTTGGTTTGTTTGTTTATTTAAACATTATTGCAATGATCTGGAGATGGTGTCCATTTACATATATAGTGCTGTCTTTATTGTGTACCGCACGCACTGAATACCTGGCTGAAACTCCACCCTTTCACATTATACTGATACCTGGCAAACCCGTCGTAGAACCATGCATACATTTATCAAGGGAGATGTAATGCATCATTTTAACTTCATGGGTATATTGCTTCCCGTGGCATTATGTACTTTGTCACGCGATGTTCGCAATTAATATGCATGCAAAACTAATTGCAGCCAACAACTAATATGTTATATGAATCTAAAATTTATAAATAGCTGACGATAATTCCGTACCGCAAACATCATGTATTTAATGATAGAAAACAATAATCTGCATAAGCCACTGTTGTTTTCCTATTACGTATGTATTTCATGTTGTCGGAAAATTAGACGTTTCTTCATTATTTAGAAGTATTGTCACGCATCTATAAGTTCAACTTTAAAATTGCCTACCAAAAAAGTAAAAAGAAAGAAATAAATAAAAAATAAAATGGTGTTTTGTTAAAACACTATGTCTTAAAGTGTTATTAATTCCAATGGAATAAACTTACCATAGAAGAACACTTTCTCAAATTCAAGCAGATGAAGCTTACAGGAATAAATTAGTTATACGCCGAATCATTAAATGAGAATTAAAATAAATTAATCCGGAAACTTAACCCATGATCTATATTTTATATAATTTCAGCGAATTTAATGCAATATTGTCATGAGTCATGATGCGGCATTGCAATGATTGATCTACGTACGTGGTTAATTAATTGTTTTAGTTCTTTTACTGTCAGAAAAGAAAATAGTTTAGGCAACGAAAGTTTAAGTGTGTGTGTTTTTGTGTTGTTGTTTTTGTTTCTTTGTTGCTGTTGTTAGCGTTTTGTACTTATTTTTTGTCATTGTTTTTGTTGTGTTTTTGTTTATGAGTTTTTTTGGTTACATGTATTGTTGCTTTTGTTATTGTTGTGTTTGTGTGGTGGTTTTGTTGGTTGTTTGACTCACTTAAGATGTACAATAAAGGGGTAACTATTATAATATTATAATTATAGAACGTTTACTAGCTGGTGTATTTGGTTTTCGTGGAAAATAGGTTTCCGTTCTACGAACAAAATCAAATAGCCCGTATAAGTTAACTCTGCTAATACATGTAACTCTATCTTATATAACTGTAATTATGTACTAGGCCCAGATTAAAATATCCGGTTAGAGTTCTTTTCATAAACGTTTTTTTCCATTTTTTTTAATTTACATTTTTAAATTAACAAAATGTCATGTGTCTTATGCATTTCGTATATGGTGATTGTGTTTCGTAAAAAAACATGTATTATCAATTAATAATAATTGATTTCTAGAAATTGCGTCTGTTTCGTAATATCTGATTCCAAATTGCAAGGTCAAATTACATCTACCGTATATCAGAGTAAGAGCAATAAACAAGTTAGAAAAACTCCTAGAAGTGCTGCGAAGATGGAGCTCCAATAGCAGGGTTTTCCATCCCCAGTTGGTCAATTGGCCGACTGACCGTTTCAAAACCGTACCTAATGTAACGTTTTGTTTCCGTGTCATTTTTCACTTCATTTTACCGGCGTTTGTTTGTCTATTGGTTGTTCTAATCTTATAAGATGTAATAATTTGCTTAAGGACATGTTGGTCTATGCAATAATTCAAGTTCCTGAACAAATGTGAATTAGAACATATACATATACATGTAGAACATTACTCTTGAATGACATAGTATTGTTTTATTACGTCAGTGTTAATCTTCTGAGGTGTATTAATTGCAGCTCAAATGAACAAAAAGAGTCAAGTTAATAAAAACACAACAATTATAATGCTAGTTTCAAACCAGTTGATTTTAGAAAATGATCAGAAAATGGCAAATGATTATTAAATCAAAGAGCTTCCAAGAGAGCGCGGAAAATCGTAAGTGAAACCTTCGTCTCTGAACAGACCGAAACTTGGAATTACAGTCCATTCGTAAGTGCAAAATCAATAGCTACACAACATTTAATGTTTCCTTAAATACATAGTGGTTAAATAATTTTGATATCTGTAGACAAAAAGACTCTGCAAGCTCTATTCAGCTGGGGAGTACAGGTGTTGTTTGCAATAAACCATCAACAGTGAAAGATAAGTTTGTGAGCGCATAACATAAACTAAAATGTTGAATGGTGTATTATCGTCAGTAAATCGGAAAACATTTTAGGGAAACAGGAAACCGTATTTCAGTATGCGACTTACTGATGTTAGCATATCACCCGATTAGCAATTTCGGAATGGATGGAAAAGAGATTCAACTTGCATATAAGCCGTCAACAGCTATTCGCTATTTCAAGGGCAGCCAAACCAATTAACTACAACTACTAATGCTAAGTTTACATCTGGCCACGATCTCCCCGATTAGCCAGAGGCTAAAAGATCGGGGAGCTCTACGATTAAATGGTATACTCCACGTTCTGTTACGCTTCCTTACGAAATCAGCACGTTTTGTTGCGCTCTACTGCGCTTTGCTACGATCGAGCCCACGATTTGCATCACGTTCTGTTACGCTTTGTTGCGATCAACACGATTGGCTTCCACGCTCCACCACGTTTCGTTACGTCCTGTTAAGATCTCCCACGACAAAGCCTCTTTGTTGCGATCTCCTGCGATTTGACCTACGATTTGAGACAAATGACCACGTTTTACGTCACGATTTGATATTTAAACAAGAAATAATTCACTTTAGGCTTATTATTCGCAACAATGAACCAGCTGGATATAGAAGATCCTGAATTGGCTGTTTTAATTTACGCATATATTGTTGAACGAAAGAAAATAGGGGCAATCGTGGTGAAATTTAAGTTTGATTTAAAATCTGTCCCGATGCCCACGATGTCCCCGATTCAACCACGTTCCGTTACGCTCCCCCACGATCACCCCGATTCGACTCCACGCTCTGTTACGTTCGCCACGATGCTCTGGAATCGGGGACATCGTGGTAATCGTGGCCAGATGTAAACCTAGCATTACGAAACGGAAGAAATAATACATAACGGAGGAGGCAAATGGCTTTATGAGAATGTCTGCTTGTCTACAGATATGGCGAGGCCGACCTAGTAAATTAATTCAATTAGAGACCTTCCGAGCTGTAAACAGTACTTACCTTTAAAGTCATTACTGCGGATTTGATGATTGTATAACCGTCAACTTTCTCCAGATAACTGAAATACTGTTGGTGGGACGATAAACCCAAAAAACAATATAACCGTCATTTTGCTTTGGTATTGTCCTAGTTAATAAATGAGCGCCCGAAATATATGTCTTAGAGCATTAGACTCTGGTTCGGAGGGTGCCGCATTTAAAATTTTAAATTAAAAGATCGAAAAACCGCGAGATGTTCATCGAAAAATAATTTTTACTGAATATTGTTGAAAGTACCTTTTACTTGAATACTGGTTCTACCCAAGAATCTGACAGACAAGAGGGTTTAAAATAGGGAACTGCACTGTTATAAAAATAAACTTTAAAGAAAGTGTAAAAGGCCCATCTTTAACAGTGACTTGATAATAATAACACACACACACACACACACACACGCACACACACACACACACACACACACACACACACACACACACACACACACACACACACACACACACACACACACACACACACACACACACATATACATACACGCACATACACACACACACACACACACACATATATATATATATGTAATTATTGTAATATCGTTTTTCCATTATTATCGTTTTACATTATATATATATATATATATATATATATATATATATATATATATATATATATATATATATATATATATTTATATATATATAATGTAAAACGATAATAATGGAAAAACGATATTACAATAATTACATATTTACTAATTACTTTAATTGTTAATTCTTTATATTTATCATTATTATTATTATTATTATTATTATTATTATTATTATTATTATTATTATTATTATTATTATTACTTGTTATTCTAATTTTATATCTATATGGCACCTTTTAAACAATAACTTCATTAACTGAAAATAGAGTAGTTATTAAAAAGCATAAAGCTTAAGCTTAAGAATTCTAAGTAACATTATACAGTTTTTGGAAGATTTATTCATTCAAGGGTCAAATGCGTTAAATTTAACATAAAATATTACAGACTACATTATGGTTTATTCTTCCGTGTATCGGTATCTAAATTATGTGTTTTAATTTATAAAGTTCATATTACACATGCAATAAAGATTCGCCTGCCTTTCAGCTACTGTCAACTTAAAGAGAGAGGCCTCACTGAGAAAAGCCAATGAATAAACCTATTCACTTGATTTATTTGACAGTTTTCGCGAAAATACCTTTCCGCATTTTGGATTTGACCCAGTTTGATACTGTGATATCTCATGTGTCTCGGTAAAAATGGAAAGGGAGGTCATTTAAAAATGACAACCATTAACCTTAAAAAAGTATCAAACAGCATCACTATATTAACAACTTACTTACTGTCTATTTTGTCTTTTACGCTAAATTAATGTTATATATGTACGCCAAAATAACATTTAAGATAAAGATTTTGTTAAGGTTGATTGTTTTCTTCCAAGAAATTTGTACTATACAATGTGATGTCGGACAAGTAAAAGGAATCAGCGATATGGTACATGAACTATAATGATAACCGCATGTAAATGTACAAAATAGACCGAATTCGCAAAATAAATGCACGATATTGATTTTAAACATTTCCCCAAAATAGACTATAAAAGCTAAAATGCGCCCGATTGAAATACTCTCTGTCTTATGAAATCAAAGACTATTAAACTGCAATAAATCTATATAATTATTCGGTCGGATTAATTATACACTATTCATTTTGTTATTTCTTGTTTCTCTCTTCCAATCTTAGTAATAGCAGCAATTTATATATAAATCGAAAACGTTCTGACGTTGTTTTACTTTTTTTATTTTTCAGTGTGGGAAAAATTGCATTTATTTTATGATTTTATTTATCTTGATGTCTAAGTTATTATATTGAGTCTTTTTCAATATAAACATACTCTTTTTAATCATGTTATATCAGTTTATTTTTTATTGTATTTAAGATCTTTCACTTGAAAATGGACGTTTTTATTTATAAAAACATGGTTTGTTATTAGTAATGTTGTTATATATTTTATTTACTTTTGACAGATAACATGCAAGGATTGAAACGATTATAGTCAAATATGCTTACATACATGGAAACAAGAGAAAAGTACAAAACAAAATTTTATCTAGAAAAGTGTATATTGTTTTTCGATAGAAAATGCATTTCTCGGAAAAAATCAATTGTTTAGTTATGTATTTATATAAACATCTTAAGATGTAATGGCTTTTATTTTAAATTGGTTGCTTGTTACATGTAACAATAGCAAAATGTTCAACTGTTTAAATATCTACTGAGAGCATTATTTGTGATTCATACAGGTACCTTATTTAATTAAATCAAGATTATGTCTATTTAAAAGATCCACCCTTTGTTAAAAACTGCATGTGTGTGAGGAGTCAGTAAAAACATGTGACGTGGGTATTATTCGTGTCGGTCTTGCAGAGATGTAAAATTTTATAAATACATCATAAAAGCAAAATAATGTTCGATTAGGAAATTCTAGAACATCATAAGGTTGAAAGAACTGCCTGAAACAGTTTGGGGTATGCTATACCTGAAAAGAAAAAAAGAAAACAGCTATATTTCCTTGTTGTTTGTACAAAATGTTTTTTTTCATGAACTACGTTATTGACAATGATAAAAGCATATTAAGTAAGCGAACTTTGGCCGGTTCAACTATAAAATCTATTTGAAATCGTAATCAGTTGCCAGACACAAGATAAAATTAGTTTCTGAACTCGTAAAAGATTCGACAAATATTTGGTAAAGGTCGCTTGCAAGTTAATATAATTTGTTCATAAATGTTTGCAAATGTGTTTCTTTTGGTAATATCTATAACAAAAGATATGGAACGGGCTTAAAAAGATTTGATTTGGGCACTTGCTAAGTACACGCATCCTGAAAAAAACCATAATAATTATAATAAATTAAAATAATTAAGTTGAGATAAATATTCATGCCAATAAAATATGTAATGTCGACAACGAATGTATCACATCATAACACAATAACGATCGTAAAATTAAGATAAAGCGTTCCTAATGTGACAATCAACGACAGTGCGTCGTATAAATATGTGTGGTTTCTTTGACAACACACATTAATCTGTAGATAATATATTTTCATTCATTTTATAAACTCAGTAGTTAGTATCATAACGACTGACATGGCTTCTATTTTATCTGTACAATAATATTTGCTCAGCTTTGTATTGATCATTTTATCGTCGAAATTTTGCGTAAAATCAGGTTGTATCATTTGGTGAATATCTTGCAGTTCATCTCATACATGCCAGCTAATTTAGCGTTAGGCTAATTCATGAGTGCTTGCAAGTTAAACTTTAACATTAACACACACGCAAGCGGCGAAATAAACCCGTGCGCCATGTGACTAATGATGTTATAATAAATGGTTTCAAGTATACTTAAGTACCGAATTTAATGCTCACTGATGTTCAGAACTTAAAAAGACTTATATATAATTGCAGTCGTTTATGATTTATTTGTTATCTCGAAATTCTTAACATAAATATGCCGTGTCTATAACAATTTGCATATAATGCCCTAAGAAAATGCATAGAAACAAGAATAGATTTTCTTTTGTCGCCGTCTATACAGAATCATAAGTATGCAATCGTTTTATAATAACTAAGAAAATAAATCGTCAGGCGTTAAGCTACTGGAATATACATGTAATGCATTTATTAAGTGTATTTAATTGCCATGATACAATAATGTATCGAATACGTTTTATTTTGATAGCAGTCTCGTTTTTAAAACATTTAACAAATGATAGTAATTTTGTATGAACGAGTATAGAATAAATTCGTAAGATATTTAAATAATATAACTGTAATATATTCCTCCGTCGGCTCGGTAAATGCAATATTTTCACTCTTGACATAAGGGCAATGTTTTCATTTGTCTTGATAAGACTTGAGCCCTAAGGAGTATTGAGTAAATATTTGTCTGCTTTCCAAGACAGTAATGCATTCTCCCAAAGGAATTTAGTTCATTTACATTCTGTAGGATTTAATATAAAAATGTACAAAAATTCTGGATTCGTATTAAGAGCTTTGTCTAAGACACGTCAACGCGTCTCATACTTTTTTGGGAGATACTTTAGTTTTTGTGAGTAAAAGTCTTGGGCATTTTTCACCGGTTGAACATGTTTCCATGTCCTAATTTGCCTTTAAATCCGGAAAAGTAAAAACCTCTGGTAAGCATTCACACAAAGAGGCGTACACCATACATCAATCGACGAGGTCCTATCTGAAATAACTGTAATGGACTTATACCACAGGTGCCAGACGTATTGCTGTATCAATATAATTAAAACTCAATGAGCGCTCACATTCAAATCTACTAAGACATGAAAACATAAGATATATACAACTCTGTTACATAATACACTTTTGGTACAATGCGATGTTAATGTAAATAGATTGTTACTACTTAAAAGATGGTATGTAAATTATTTGTTATTGATAAATGAATTCGATTAATTGACAGATGAAGCATTGTATCTGCCACGTGTGTTCTACCATTGTCTACCATTTAGGATTGCCGCTCGCCGACCGCTCGCTGGTCAAGAAAAGACGGCGCGTGCGGCTCATGCCGGGTATCGGTTTGGCTAATTTACAAAGCTAAACAAGCGGTTCGCCGGTTTGAAATGTCAGCCAGTCTACGCCGGCGTAAGTCGATTGTGTGAAGGAACTCGTTACAGAGTAATTATCGTTTTCATTGTTGCTTTAAATTGTCAATAACATGCTGAGTATTTCATAGCCAGGGTATGTACCTTATTTTACATCAGGTACATGTGAAAAATAAATTTCAAAAAAAATCAATACATGTAAGTGTTTGTCTTTCTAATGTGAAGTCAGAAGGCATGTGTCTATTCGTCTATTGCTTCATTTAGCTTTGAGATAACTTGACTTTCAGGAAAATACACTTTTTTGAGCTGACATCTATTTCTTAAATAATTCACAACCGTATATCAGTCTTGTGAACACGTGTACAGTACGTGAGGCCTTTAAGCACGTCGTTTCTTTCAAAGGCAACACTTCGTAACAGTGGTGTAGACAATGTCGTTTATAAATCTTCGAGAGCCGTATTTGATTATGTCGATAAACGTGTTTTTCAGAGTATGTGATGCAATATTTAATCCAGGATGTTATTTACAATAAACATTAAGATCTTATTAAATTACAGCATGGTTTTAGCAGTTCCGCATTGCAAGTAAAATGGGACAAAGTATATTGGACGTCTTAAGTGAGTTAATATTGGCGTAGTAGTAACAGGTGTTTCGATATGTGTTTACATATACTTGTCAATGTGGCTGCATATATATCTTTCATGACTGTGATTACGGCAATCTACTTTTTAAAAATAATCTAGGCCAATTTTAATGTTGAAGTCTTTTGTTTTTAAACTATTTCTAAAAGATGATACATCGACATGTTTTAAACTATTCAATTCAAATTCAAAATGGTTTACATGGCGTGACAACATCAAGGTCCGAAAGGCTCTTGCCTGGAAAGGCTATTAAGAAAAAAAATCCCTTATCTATTTTAAGATAGAAAGGAGCTCCAAATTTAATTAATCAATGTTTGGGTCCCTTATGAATCGTAAAATTGATGTTTTGTGTCTCACTGCATAAAACAAAATAGTGTCGTGGTATGTTCATAATGTTGGCATGTTTGAGGCTTAGCCTCCATTTGAGTACACTTTGTTTGATTGTATTTACCAAAATAAGAACAACCTTGCTTGATATGATGATACATATAATTTACAATAAGATTGATCTTGACCCTAAGGCTTTAAAATCCTATAAGATTAATTTAGCATTAAATGTCCTAAATGTATTTGCACAATAATAAAAGGCAATTACTACCAATACATTGTACAATTAAGCCTCGGTCTAGCATGTTCCATTTATTTAAGCAGATATTTCCATATTGAAATGACACGATACCTAAAACAAACGTAGGGTATTGTAACGCACGTTGGCAATATTTCGATTATTAAATAAAGTCAATCATTTATATCCGAAATAAAGTTTTTAAATTTAAAACACTGATTTGCTCAACTTAATAAAAAACATATAAGATTCAGACTAGAATAGCTGTTTATATTTAGATTAGATTTTTAAGGAAATTATAATTGTCTCTTTTTATGTTTAATACATCTAACTGTCAGTTGTCTTTTGCCTTTTAAGCATCTTGATGGTGATTCTTTTTTCAGAACTAAGACAACTATAAATGGCTGATTATTGTTTTATATATTCGTTATCTCGGTTTTAAAATATCCAGTTCTCAACTATTTAATAGTTAAGGAAAATTACATATTTAAACTAGTAAAATAAAAACAAGTTCGTTACAAGTTATGCTAAAATGAAAGTAGAACAACTGAACACCATTTTAAAAATTCACTTCAGATACTATCTGTTGTATACATCAGGGGCAAATTGTATAAATAGTTGTTCAACAATTATAACCACTGGTCAAAATGTGGTTAACAAATACGTTTTCGTTAATTTTGACAGTTAGTTATTGATAAATGTTTATATGACCTGTTCTAATTTTAACCATTAATTTAAAATTAAATAAATATGTTATGTTATCTAGTGGTTAAGTACAATTATACAAATAAGTAATCCCTTTGGTTAACTAAACCAACTTAATTTAAGTTAATTGTTGTGAGAAGATAACCAACTGTTAATTGTACCATTATTTATACAATTGGGTGCTTTAACCATTATCTATACAATGTGGTGCAGAACCTAATATTTTCGAAAACTAGAAAACTTGGGGTAAATGAACACACATATTTTCAGACAGAAGAACATGACTAATTGAAAACATGATATCATTCAATCACATTGAATATATGGTAAGGTGTGTAACAAAGGGCGATACAGGTTGGTCATACGATAATGTACTGTTACCATTACTTCACAAGTTGCAGTATTGGAACTAAGTACAACACAGCATTGGAAAATGGAATTAGAACCACCTGAACTTAGCGTAATTATCTGGTATATAGCAGATTCCGGACATATGCAATAGGTTCAGTTCAGCACATATTCCACAGTAAGCTTTTCACAATTGTTAGCCCACCATGCCAAGATTTTAACCAAAACATGCACGCGAATGTAAGGAATAAATAATACTTATCAAGGTGGCAAATATGTTTTATGGTAATGTGTCTGTTTGTCTGCACATTTGATGGGTAACTTATGAGCTCAATTATTGATCTGTCTGGCTGTATTTGGTCTTTTTACACTTTTTTTATAAAACATTTCTTTAAAAAATCACCGTTGACAGATTTAAATATGTTCAGAACGCTAGTTTTGCTTTAAACTTGTTTTTTTTTAGAATTATGATTTTGCGTAATCGAGTTTTAAGGCAATTGACAAAAAAAAAACAGACTTTTTGTCCGTAGACCAAAAACAAGACGTGTGTTTGTTCATTATGTCTATCGTCAACACAAGATGTAAATAACTGGACAAGCGGATAATTATATGCTCAATTTATTTGAATTCAAATCAAATTAACACAACGTTTTAGCTTATAATATATCACAGAAATAACAGTATTTAACAATGACACCAGAAAATTTTCACTTTTTTCTGAGACTCGGGAATCGCGTTTTACTTTCTCCTTAACTATAGTAATTAAACACGGTTAAAGGTTCGTTTGGTATTTGAATAATATGTCAAAGTGGCCAATCCGTTTGATATATTTGTTTGATAATAACTTTTTAGGTCATGATGTATACATTTACAACTTTGGTTCGAAGACAATGGTCTGAAAATGGCAATGAATAAATCAGAGTGAAGTCAATTAAGTGTGTGTTATTGTGTCTAGCATATACTCCGTATTAATGAAATAACACAATTATTTAAATACATGTCTATATTTAAATTCGAATTTTATTCAAGTGATTGTATACTTTAGTTAAAGCGGCCATTAAGTGGTAATATATCACATAATGAAGATGTGTGATTTCCTAACCAAATTCGTTACTTGTCTTAAAGATCAAAGTAATACCCATAATACTTATACATTCTTGGAGTTGCCTATAAGAATTTGCAATCGATATTTCGAGCAAATGTCTGTTTGAGTATATTATTTTACCAAACTATCAATAATTTATGATGGGACGAACATTGTATAGGGACATGATCCCAATGAGAGAATTCTGAAAACCGAAGCAACGTCATTAAACGCAGCATAAAAGTGTTATTTGTTTCGTCTTTTTCAATTTTAGTCCTTATTTTAATAAAGATCTGAGATCATATTAATTTAGTCGATTAAGTAGGTATAATTGAATACGTGTCTATGTTAATGGATTTTCCTTATGCATCATCCTTTTACACACAGCAGCTCAATTAATAATAATACGACTTGACAAAACACACAATTATACATTTACAACGATTAATTGCATAGCCAATATGAATTGTACACAAACTTCAGCTAAGTAATATCACAGAACTCAAACAAATGAGTGTAAATGAACGTGTATACATCGTACCCACTTTGATTAGAGAAACGTTTAAAAGACGTCAATCGAATGATAGACAAATTTTTTATGTAAGTTAAAAAATTCCAAAACAGTTTAACGTTTAAAATACCTACAGAACGGAAATCTCAAAGACGAAAGATAAATAATGCGACTTTCGTGTGTACAAAAGAAATAAATCTTAATATAGCTTTCCTTAAAAAATGTTAACGGGCTTATTTTGTTGCATTCAATTCATGAACTGACGTTTCAAATTTAAGTATATTAATGGAGTGTCTTGTTTATGTGAGGTTGTTGGAGATATGTTGCTCAGACAACATTACTGAAGGTTTTTATAAAAATGTTTTTTATACATGATAATTTTGTTGGATTTCATTCCGATCTATGATCTCGTTTTGATTTATTGCCGTTAGCATGTATGAAAAACCCAATGCAAATTAAGCAGCATTCTGTCCATTGTTGAATTAAGGTGATATCGGCTAATAACGGTTTATTCATAAACATGGAACATAAAGACATTTTGGAAAAAAAATACACTGATATCCCGAACTATAAGCATCAATATTTTGTTCTTGTCTGTCGTCAAATAAGAAGTGAAATTAACAGACAATTGTTGCACAATTTATATTTTAAAAGTTACGTGTACGTATCTACCTAAAAAGGGTTTCTATTTTGTTTACTCAAAAGTAAATATGTTTCTTTTTTCTCTACCTTAATGTCGAACGACATTAAAATTTTAATTTGAAGCAAAAGGTTCTAGAGCTAAGGTTTTGAATTAAATGTGTTCTAAAATGTCTTTAGATTGCAAATATTTATGTATTAAATATCGTCTTTGTTGCAGAATTTTATTGCCAAAACAATGCAAAGTCGATCTTTGCCATTCCATTATTAAAAGTTAAACTCATACTTATGGTAGTGATTTAAGCGTCCAAATTTTCAAATATAAACGGAAAATGATGTGTTATTTGTTCGATTTTCGTTTTAATGTTCTAAACAAAAAACAAATTTTGTATTGCTAAGAGCGTATCGTTTATCACGTGTTTATAAAATAATTGTTTCTATGATATATATTTTTTGGGAATCGCTATTCCCGATTATTAAATCAATCAAACCTTCTGGCAGTGGACGTTTAAAATAATTAAACTAAGATTCCCTTAATTAAAGTCTATATAAACTTCGCCATGGATTCATGCTTTTTACCGTTCCAACAACATGGAACTAGACACCAAATTTAATGCTTGATTGAATATGCTTGCTCTCAGCCACGGCTAATTGACAACATTGTCATCTTTTTGCTGAAAAGCGTACCAAGCAGAAATATTTTCGACTGAACGTTATAGATTGAACTTCGGAGAGATTCTCCTGACGTTTTTAATAAGAATAATTCATCCATTGTTAGCTTCATTGCAGTTCTCTGCCGTTTTTCCTGATTGCTTTTAAGGAATTCAGACCCCGAAAGAGTTGTTCATTATAAAACTAGCCAATCAGGTATATAAAATACTTTCTTTATGCCAAATCTACATTGCGTCAAGGTTAAGAAACGTGACTCTGTTGTCTATGTTTGA
Source organism: Sinonovacula constricta (assembly GCA_007844125.1). NCBI lineage: Eukaryota > Metazoa > Mollusca > Bivalvia > Cardiida > Solecurtidae > Sinonovacula > Sinonovacula constricta. The sequence continues at coordinate 31,000,053 of CM017563.1, forward strand.
AAAGCATCAGCACCGGAAAGAAAGGGTCAGTAGTTCGATGCCAGGTGAAGATATATCAAACACCACAAAATCGGTATAGTGAACGGAAGAGATTAGTGTGTATATTTATAGATTTAAAAAAAAACAATAACAACAACAATGTTAACAAACAGGCATTAAAATTGGGCCCTGTGGAAGTTCAAACATCTATTGTTTATCAAAAAGTCAATTGTAACAACTATATAATCTAAAAATGCATTATCTTTGTTTATTAAGTAGGTAAAAATACTGCTTGCAATTAACCATGAGAAAAAAAACAAGTTTGAGTTCACACAAGGACCTTTATATTAGCTGTTTGTTTACATTTACAATAACTTAGTTTTCCTTATTTATTGTTTCTTCTAACACGTTCTTGTGCTCTTATTGATTACTGTTTCTACCACAGTGACAGTTGTCACAGGGCAGTATAGAATGTGTTTGTATTTGCTATTTTTATTTTAAATATAAACATAGTTTATCTGTTATTAAATTATAGTAATATTTAAAGAACATAAAAAGTAGGAATAATGGTCACAGCATTGTACAGAGTAGGTAAATTGATCACAGCATTGTCAAGAGTATGCGAAGTAGGTACAGTAAACTGATCACAGCATTGTCAAGAGTATACGAAGTAGGTAAACTGATCACAGCATTGCAAAGAGTATACGAAGTAGGTAAATTGATCACAGCATTGTCAAGAGTATACGAAGTAGGTAAACTGATCACAGCATTGTAAAGAGCATACGAAGAAGGTAAACAGGTCACAACTTGTAAAGAGCATACGAAGTAGGTAAACTGATCACAGCATTGTAAAGAGCATACGAAGAAGGTAAACTGATCACAACATTGTAAAGAGTATAAGAAGTGGGTAAACTGATCACAGCATTGTAAAGAGCATACGAAGTAGGTAAACTGATCACAGCATTGTCAAGAGTATACGAAGTAGGTAAACTGATCACAGCATTGTCAAGAGTATACGACGTGGGTAAACTGATCACAGCATTGTAAAGAGTATACGACGTGGGTAAACTGATCACAGCATTGTAAAGAGCATACGAAGTAGGTAAACTGATCACAGCATTGTAAAGAGCATACGAAGTAGGTAAACTGATCACAACATTGTAAAGAGTATACGAAGTAGGTAAACTGATCACAACTTTGTAAAGAGCATGCGAAGTAGGTAAACTGATCACAGCATTGTAAAGAGCATGCGAAGTAGGTAAACTGATCACAGCATTGTCAAGATCATACAAAGTAGGTAAACTGATCACAGCATTGTAAAGAGCATGCGAAGTAGGTAAACTGATCACAGCATTGTCAAGATCATACAAAGTAGGTAAAACAATTTAAATAGGAAAAAAAGAAAAATTGAAAATAACTCAGGTCTTTTCTTTCAAGGTGCATAGTTATTGTTACATGCTATATGTCGCACACACATCGTTCCTCGGAGAATGCATTTATTGGAACATATGTTAGACGGTGAAATGTAAAGCAAAGAAAACTTACAAGATACAACGTAATAAAAACACTCTGTGGTAAGTGTCATAGATTTCAGGTCATGGTACACCAGTTTTTGTTATTTCTGTGTCGTCTTTATGTTCACGATAGCTGTTGTCATTTATACCTATGAGAATGTAAGTAGCAAATCGATGTTTTCTACCTTTTATTGGCAGATGCGCTCCGAAAGTAATAAGGGAAATAGTTTCAGTTAAAAAATGTATCAACTTTTTTAAAATTCATAAGATTTAATTACATAATATTCATTTTATATGAAGTGTCGAGTGTCACTTTAGTTACTTAAATGAGGTTGGGGTCTGAGTTGATGGGAGGAGCACATACACTTGCGTTCGCCGCGCAGCAAACATAAAAGGGAGTCTCTGGATTATTTGATTAAAATTTGACGGATAGTGGACTGCCGCCAGGCTACAAAGCACTGTCATGCGATTGCAGTGCAAGGCTCATCGTGTGATTATTTATTTACAAAACGACAGTCGAATGAGAAAAAAGGCGCTTACAAATACTATTGAAATAATGAATTATCATGATTTTATGATAGGCGCCTTTTTCTTTGACTCGAATTGGTGGAGTAAAAACCACCAGGTAATTTATATTAATTAGTTGGATTTCAGTTGTTTTATTCCTTGCTGGACGGTGAAAGAACAATACTTACAAACATAAATGCTTGTCAATGAAGTTTTCTGCAAAATATAAGTAATTTAGAAAATGACCCTATTTCACACTAAAACTGCAATAGCAAACAATTATAATCCAGGTTGAATATTCACACATTATCCTTTATAGTGTCTGCATTACATGTTGTACATTCCGCTTAAACATTAAACAGTTTATTCCACGATTAAGTGTGACTTTAATAGCGTAAAATTCCTATCAGGGTAGGCAAGAAGGTTTTTTAACAAACAATGGAGTGCAACGAGAACAACAAATGATAATATTGTCGGTGTCTTTCTTTTTCTGTCTGGAAAGAAAAAATGCCCTCCCTTAAAAAAGCAATGGTTTTTAAATGTCATTCAAAGCATTTATTGCAAAATCAATACGTCTGTAAATTTTTAAAACAAAATAGTAATAGAAACGCAAGCAATAACAATGCTCATATTCTATAGCACATTGTGCCAACATGGTTAAAAGGAACACAAGAGAACAGTGTGTTTTTGTTGTTGTTGTTTTAAAGCGCATTGCCCAGATATATCACATAGAAAACGCGGCCATTGGATTGTTAAAAGCTTTCAAAAGCAATTAAAGCATGCGCCAACGAGGCTTACTCTTGATCCAATAGACTCATTTCTGTGTAGAAATACGTCTGGGACGTGGCAACAGTAAGATGAAACAAAATAAGTTCCAAAATTTAAATTGACAAAAACACACAAATATTCACTGGAAGTACTGACATTTTCCATAATGTTTGCGGAAGTGATGGCTAGTTCTTTGTAGTTTTAAAGAAAATGACATTTTCTGTGATTTCCTTATTAGAAGTTTCATAATTTGATACTGTTGCCAATAATTATAAGGAAATAATGAACTAATACAAATGAAAATTTGGCTCTATTGTATAAGACAATTTCGAATAAACAGATTCGCACTGTCCTTATATTGTAGTCTTGCTTTACTGTATTTCAGTGGCAATGTACATTATATAGTTTCACGATATTCATTGATTTTTAAATTGTGTATTTGTGCATGTATAAGAATCGTGTTTTGCCAGCAACAATGCCAAGCTCGCACGCATTGCTATGCGACTACGGTGCCTTCTCCTCGTTAAAATGGTCCAAAGTAAACTCAGAAAAACGGTTGGTATATTTTGTGCCTATCACAACGCGAACGATCATTAGGTTGTACATCTTACATAGGAATCAGTATGATAAGATTGTAGTAGAATACAAACGTTATACACCCTTATCCTTGAACAAAAACATGTATTTCATCCTCTATGTTTTTTAAACTTATACCGTCCAAGGCTGATATAAACATGCTGTCATTTTACATGTGCTGCTATTTTTTCTTAAATCCAGCAAAGAACTAATAATAAACATCAATTATACATGAAACGTGTTTAATGTTATAAATGACATTGCATAATACAAAATTAACACTTTTGGCTGGCCAAAGTGAATTGCCAGTAATAAACTTTAATAAAATCGATTATATCTTACTCTCCTCGAAATCCCTAGCTTACTTATTTACGCTCGTGAATTCGATGACGTCACATGACATAAGCGGTTTGTCAGAGGGCAATATAAAATGCTGACCAGGGCTTCCTGTGGAATTTAACTTCGTAACGTCTCTTGAGGTATTATTTATGTCAAATGTTCCACTACGAGTATAAGAATAACTAAGTATATATTTCATAAAGATGCAATTCATACGCTCAACAGAAGGCTTCCGGGACCCACATTCTATGTATGTGACATAAAAATAACTTAATTTATTGGCGATACTTATTACATGTATCAAGGAAGCCATTACGAACACAATCGTTATAAAACAAAAACATTTCTAATGGTACCTCTTTCACTTTTCACGTTAATGTACTAACATTGTCGTTTTTAAAGTTCCGAGTCATATTTGTAATCAATTTGTATCATACATCAAGCACATAGACAAGTCTTTAAACTTCCGACTATACAGTTTAAATGGACACACGATGTTAACACTCGAAACTTCGAAACTTCGAAACTTCTTTATTTAATTAAACGCCTATTTTTATGTACACATATTCAATGGCGTTGTACATAACATTAATATAACAACATGAAAAAATTGCACATTTAAATAAAAGCACACATAATCACTTAAGAATCATTTAAAACTATTATAATAAAACAGTATTAGAATAAATGGAGATAAGAAAATATTAAGAATTACCATCATCGATCTTAAAAGAATAGGTTACAAAACTTAAAATATAAAACATTAACCAAAACACTCACCAAAGTTCTATGGGTTTATTTTATGAGAAATTGAGCTAAACCACATCTATTGAAATAAAGACCGCATCACATTTTTGAGAAACATTGACGACAAAGCTAGCAGCTTCAATAAATATTTCATCAAACTTTCTCCCATTCTTAGCCTTAAGCATTAATTTTATTCCCAGATACGTCCCCATGGGACGGCAGTAAAAAGGGCATATGCTGGTTATGTGACATAGTGTATGCATTTAATATGCATGAAAAGTACAACTAGTCTCGCTGATTGAAGTTTTACTTACCGCTATGATCCCAAGGAATTAGTATTATTATCTGCAGTAACTATTAAAAATTGCACAAGGTCTTTGACCATTGTGCGATTTTGTAAATGGAACACATTATCGTTGGATTATTGTGAATCATTAAAATATTTAAAATACTGTTGTAAATTATCCCAAAGGGAACGGTATAATTACATTTTTTACAAAAACGCTCTCACTTAAATTTTCGGCAAATTCCTTTTTCAAGAGTTAAACATAAACAATTTATGTTTCTACATATTTGCAAACGTTTAAGTCTAACTTTTAAAATTATTTGAAAAATAGTTTTTATTATAAATATATATATATAAATATATAATAAAATGAGGTAACGGGTGGCATTAATGACGCTGAAAAGATATAAAACCAGAGTACGTATACTTTTGAGACCTTCTTTAAGTTTCAACATTATTTTCTGTCATCTATATGGCGATAGTTTAAATGAATATTTAACTTTTCCCGGGAGACAAATCTTTACATTTATATGCAAATTAGTTTTATATTGCGTCAGGGTACTTATATTTCTTAGATTGATACAAACTGAAAGACATCTTCCAGGCGCACTTGTCTGTTCGGTGTTTTATGCAACAAATCGGCCACGAAAAAAGGTTGTGCTTTTAATCTTACTCGTATTACATAATGATATACCTTATAGGATTATTTCTTTTTGTCTTCAGTATCAAGTAGAAAAATATAATGGCTTGGTTCTGGTGACATTCCAAGTGAAATGTACTACAAATAATTATGTATCTTTGGCTGTGTATAATTGTTTTCACAACATATTTTTGTAACATTTGAGATATTATTTGTTTTTTAATATCATTTAAGAATAAAATACAAAAATACCTATATAGTTACATCCGGCAATTATTGTTTAATAATGCAAATATGTGTCAGCAAGAAGTTGTCGTATTTGTTTTTAAATATAAAGATCATTGTGATTTTGCATTAGGCCGTCGTGTGTATGAATGCTGAATGCTAACATCAGACAAAGACTTATGAGTACTAATGCTTTATATATTGAAAATGCAAAAAGTCTGAGACGAAACAGCAAACGACTAGACAAAAATACATACAACAGTTGACGCTTGTATACGATTAGTTTTAGGCAATTAAAGACAATTACACAAGGGATTTCCTGAGAAGCTTGTCCATTTTTATTGTATTTATTGGAAAGTTATAATCAACAAAGGCAGTATGTACGCCATCAATTTTCAAATTGCTTCTTATCGTAGGCATGTTGTAGTCGATATATTCTCTAAGCTCTATTTTAAATTTGATATTGCAAGTGATAGTGTTTTGTTTACGTTATGTTCAAGTCGTTATGCCATCAGTTGATTTCTGTTTCCTTGCTGTATGTACAGACTTTTATTTTCCGATATATCTTCTCTTGAACATGTGAATTTATGGTTTAAAATTGCATACGAAAAACAACACCCAACCTTTCCTCGACCACTAAAGAAGCATAAGAAAAATAAAACAAAGCTCTTATCTTGAATGTTATAAAACGAATTTGTTATATCAAGCATTCATATTTATTGTCATACAATGCATGTACTGAATAGGGAAATATGACAAAGGCATATGAGCATAGCAGAATTTGAAAAGACACAGGACAAAGGTGTTCACATGCAAGCCAAATGTACAAGTAAGAACAAATCTGTGATGAGTCATTAAACAAAAAGAGCACACCCAACAGTTACCGCCTAGGAACGGTCAGTCAGCAAAAGGGACCGACTTGGGTGCTTAAACCGGTTTTACAGAGCTATAACCTCTCCTGAGTTTTTTCCCAAATGCAAGCAATAAAAAGAAAAATATTTGTATAAAAAATGTCCAAACGCTGACGTTTCTGTTGATGAGTTATTACGCTGTTGGTGACGTAATTAAAAAATAATGTCCACATGGTACATAGAAGAGAGGGACGTATCATTTCCATTAAAAGAACTACATGAAATTGTTGATAGTAAATTAAATCTTTTCTATAATCAAGTAAGAATGACCAGGTAAGACGTGTAAATAGTTTTAGTATCCTGTTTGTGTGTGGATGGAGTTGAGGAACAAAACCCGTCAATCATTGACAAACTGTCTGCTTGAACTTGCTATTATTGTTAGAGCTTTAAGGAAAGATCAGTACAGACTACATTAATAAATGAATATATATGTAAAATTATTTTCTTCTTACTGTATCTCCCCCTTTATAAAAATGTGTGAATTACACTAAGCACAAAGCGTGAAAAGTGAAAACATTTAAACTATACTTTCTGCTTCCTGATACACATGCAGAATAAGTTTTGTTTGGTTTGTTTTTAAATACATTGCCGCGACTAATTATGATAATTATAACAACGTCTAGCAATTCTAGCGGAGTGAGACCCTCAAACAATTGTCTGGATAGAACCACCGGGGCACGGCAGATCATCTGGAAGGCCTTCCCATATTTACTTATTCACCCCGAACGGTATTCGAACCGACGCGGTGAGAGGCTAAGACGTCAGAGGAAGTACAAGTTGGCGACTCTACTACAACGCCACGGGCGCCCCCAGAATAAGTTGATCTAGCATATACACAACTTCATTAGAAAATTTTAAACTGAATTATTCAATATTAATATTAAAAGATAGAATGTTGAGGTTTGTTTAAATATAAGACAATAGCAATAGCAATACTATTAATTGTTTGAGTCAGGATATGATGAATTAGACATCGGTAACTAATGAACCATTAAAGCAATAATCCTGTTTACTGTTTACCAATATACTTGTTAAGCATATTCGCACAATACCAGCTTATACCCATGTATTGATTTTATTTAATATTATATATAGTAAAGTAAATACATGACGTGAGTGTTCAAACCAATAAAAGAATAAAAATAGAAATAGAAAAATGTTGACAACATAAGATGCTTAGCTCAGCCTAAGCCGACGAGTAATGTTAGTTTCGTCCGATTTCTTTTCATAGACATCGCACTGACACAGTTATAGTCATACTGGCGACGTCTAGCTAATTACTGGCGGAGAAATACTCCAAACTATGAATGGGTAGAACCACTAGCGTACAGCCGGTTTGCTAAAACTACTCGGGCATGCTCGTTTTCATCGGATATCATTAAAGATTTTACCCATTTAAGTGAACATATGATCACATGGTGAATATATAAGTCAATAAATAAAGTCACTTCGCCCATAACAATTATGAGAATTAAGACAGTATAAGGATTAAATTCAGGAGGTGATATTTCAAAGTTTCACAGTAAAACAAATAATATCCAGCCTTCCGGGTTATGCCATAGCTTGATGATGATAAATTACCGTTCTAGAGGACTGGCGCTATATCCGAATAAATTGTAAGACAGTTTCTTTAATCTAGTGATTTGCGGGTAAAAAAACAGGTATGTAACGAAATTTCTGAATGTTGTAGAAATTATTTCAAATTAAAAACCTCTTAAGCAAGATAACAATTAAAATAATTTCACACATGCAGATAATAAGAAGCACGTAATCATCACAAAAAACTGAACACAGTATGTAATGGTGTCGGTGGCTTAGTGGTGGAGTCGCTGACTTGTAAATCCTCTGACTGCTTAGACTGTAACGGCGTGGGTTCGAGTCTCATTCAGAGCGATGGTCTTAAAATAGGCAGTTCTTCCAGGTGACTTGCCGGTGGTTCTACTCAGACATTTGGGGTCGACCTCGACCAAAATAGCTGAATATAATGATAAAAATTTGCTACTGCGATGTATATATGGATCTTTTGCTGTAAAAGTAATATACAACTTTTGTTTTTATGTATATAAACAATACTCACAATATTAATATTTAATCATTTCAGATAATATAAACAACTTTTAGATTGAGATTTTCGCATCTAAAATAAACAATGTCTTTTTCTGAACACATCACAATTAATTTAGACAAAGTGCATATTGGTTGGCATGTCTCCTGGGAAACATAATATTGTTTATCCCATTTTTGTATAAAATTTGTGTTCTATGTTGATTTCTACCTTATGCTGATGTGATTAATTTGCTGCTTATAAGTACTACAACCAGGTTATTTTTGTTTCAACTTTAGCAACAAGTTAAGTCTCAAATAAATAAACAATTTATCCATTGGAACAAGCCATATTGCAAATGGATTAACGACGCATTGCGAGGAACAAGTAGTTTTTCACAAAAAAAATCTTCAAAAATAACAAGTTATGTTTCGGATGAATAATCGATGCAACAATAAGAACATGTGATAACTGACGGGAACATACGATGCATAACTAGAAACAAGGTATGTCTCAGATGAATAAACGATGCTTCACTAGGAATATGCTATATCTCGGATGACAAAACGATGCCCCACTAGGCATATGCCATGTCTCAGATAAACAAAGGATCAACAGATACAAGTCATGTCTCGGACGATTATGCAATGCATTATTAGGTCTGATTCGAGTGTGAGATAAATAGACTATGCATAACTAGGAACAAGTCATGTCTTAAATGAACGGATGAAGCATCATTAGGCACATGTCATGTCTCAGATGAATAAACAATGCGTCACCAGAAAATCCTATGTCACAGATGAATACACGATGCTCCACAAGGAATATGTCATGTCTTAGATGAATAAACGATGCATCACTAGAAACAGATTGTTCGTGTCCAGGATAAAAATCAGTGCATGCCAATCTGTCTCATTGATTTTTATGTGGTTTTAGGAAAACTTTGATAATAATGCCTTTAGCGACGGTTGTGGGTATAACAGCTTTTATCAAGTCACTATCTTTCTAACTGACCAACATGAAAAAATGATCGAACAAACCAAGGTTTTTAGTACTAGTATGCACAGAAATACGAGAAACACCAAAATTATTTCAACCAATTTACATTGTCGTAGACGACTGGGAACAATGGCTCGACAATTGCCGGATAAACTAGTGCCATCCCTATCACTAGCTTATAATTCCCTATATTAGAGTACCGGCCTGCCATGAACAATCGGTAAAATCACATAGCCTTTGCATTTAAAGCGTTTTGATTGGCTGAGTGCTGGTCACGTGCGAGTCATTATAAAGTGATGTTGACACGAGAATGTTTTGACGTGAGCACCGAGAATATAGTACTGACGATCGTGTTCTTTTTACGCACACCGTTGTTACAATAAAATGGCGTCTGGTAATAGCAATAGACAGTTTGTCAGTGTGTCTAATGAGGTTTTGCTAACATTAATGGGAGAATATATCATCATAAAAGATCAAAAAGTGCAACCTCGGTATCAATGACTTCTTTTCTTGTTTATCTTTTGAGGAAAAAATGGGAGAACATACTTTGATGAGAGAAATGAGCGTTGAACAAAGTGGATCCACAAATAGTGAAGTATCACACTATATTGTATCAATAACACTTTAATTTCATAGGTTATGTGATATAACAAATAAGACAGTCAATATAGAGTTTTGCGGACCTGACTTATGTGATATTGACTGAGGTCTACGTCAATTTTACATTAGCCAGGTCCTTAAAACTATATATTGGCCGTAACCTAAGTCTTTATTTACATAATATGAACCTTTCTCTTCTTGAATTTATGCTACATATATAACTGCCAGCTAACGATCAGAGAAAATTCACAGAGACAAGAATCCGATAGTTTTCGTTTTGTTTGAAATGTTTGCCATAACACCGTCTACATCACATCATAACTACCATAGTTCTGCCCACTTATCATTAGGTATTTAATAGTCATAATATTCCAAGATACTGAATATGATATCCATTTAGAACCAAATTTCAAGCGATCAATGAATTATATAATATTTTGGAGACTTTAGTCTATATAAACGTCTGTATGACCATGTTAAGCTTACACTTACACCACTTACTAAGGGCAGACGTTTCAAATTTTCACGATAAAACCCACGTTCCAAGGAGATGTAGGTTAATTTTCGTCTGTTCTTCAAAAAGATCCACCGCTTTGGGCATTTAGTCTATTAAAATACTGAAAGACAAGAATTCAATGTTTATGGATTTATATATAGAATCTAATCTAAGGCACGGCAATAATTCTGCGCATCTTCTCTCTTGTGCTTTTCTATTTCTGTGTCTCTTACTTCGAGTGTTTATTTATTTGTTTTCATATTTCCTCATTTGATTTTTCTCACGCTCTTTACTGTAAGTGTTTTAATCTTCCTAAAAGGACCTGCATTTTTCCTTTGTACTTTATTGAAAATCTCGATTGTTTGTACATATCAATATTTTTATAACGAAATTCTTTGGCATTTCTATTTATATCAAGAGGTTCAGTTCACTTTGAGACAACATGATTTATATGGCAGTATTATCATTAAGCTTATATGTTTTGTTTTAACAAATGTCTTGTGTCGGTTAAGCATTCAGTTGTTATAACATAAATGGTGTTGAATGACATTTCCATTCATTGCTACTAAAATTAATAAGCAAATATGTTTTTCTTTTGTAATTTCTAATTGTAATGGCGGCTTAATATATTGCAACATTTTACTTATTTATTGGAAGTAGACAAGTCTTCGAAAACGTCTTTAGAAAATTTCGATGGACGTGCACTCGGAATGTATTAGGAATTATTTAGTCGTAGAAATGCTTATGATATGAGAGATGATTAAATTTTGAAAAAGACAAGTATTATTGAATAAATAGTGACAGAATGTATTATTGGAAGCCCGTAGAGACGTGATATTTTGCTTGCTGTAAACTAGATTCTTGTTATTGTCACTTTCACATGTACGATTTTCAGTAATGTTTACCGCAAGAAAAAAAAAGACATAACAGTCATTGACTAATGCTTTTGCAGCGCAAATTTTGCTAGACGAGCTTTTCAGCATCACCTTATATTATGTCTAAAATAAATCATAAGAATTGAAATGTGCCTATCTTAATGCCTTTATGTTGATGCCTAAAACATAAATTAAATAGATTTATAATAGGATGAATTATATTCTTTATTGAATTGATTTACGTAACCCATTAATTATAAAATCTGTAAATGTTGTAAATCTTGTCGCCAAACCGACGAAAAACTACAGTATCTTTTAAATCATAAGCCCATTGGCAGATCGAGGGAACATAATTCTCAATCAGTATGACGTATAAGAAGACAACGACAAGAACTGTAGTAATTAATCAAAGTTTAATCAACGATTTACTTTGCATAATAGTTTTGCCTAGATTAAGCGGCATGGTTCCTTAGTAACTCGAGGGAAACAATCAATTCGCCTCAAAACAGTTCAAAGCAGAAGACCATCCAGAACAATAACAATTGCATTTCTATGATCCCGTCTTTAATCCAAAAACAATCGCAAGTAAAGACAAGTCAAAACCACATCATATATTATGTTGTGCGTTGTCTGTAAACATTGTGCCAATCACCCCCGTGTATAATGAAACTAAATAAAACTAAATAAAACATGCATGTACTAGTTTTTAGTGATTAAGAGGATAGAACAGCTCTAGAACCGGTCCTTGGTTCAAATTGGACAAAACCATGCATAGCTTTTGTACTTTACATTATACAAAATTAGTTATTTATTACAATTTTAACCAAAGACAAAATAGCCACGGGGACTCTGTTAAACATAGGGATATATCGGGAAACTTTCAGTTTAATATATTACTGCCAAATCATTTATTATGGTTAAAATTTTGGCACAAAATATATTTAATGTATGTTAATTTAAGAGAATTCAGTGAACTGAATCATCCACAGACAATTGGTGCAATTTACGCCATCATCAAAGAAAACACTAATTACTAATGAAATAGACTGAATTTCTAGAAGTAAGAATTCAATTATAAAAATGTTTTGTGCTCATTATGATTTTAATACTTTACATTTATGAACTTATATTTCCTGAGAGATATATTAACGATTCTACTTTTTTTCTAAGTTATGTTAAACTGGAATTCATTTTTTTTTATTTTCATAATTCAGTAAACATGTAAATATTAAAAAGAACTTTAAAACAACTGTTATTTCTACACGTCAGTATTTTAGTATTTATTACAACGCCGCAAGAATTTCGAATTATAAGGTAAAATAAAATCTCATGTCTGCTAACAGTGTCGCCTTCATCGGGATATTATTATGAGAAATGACAAACTGACATCTGATACTTTTATTTATCTTACAGCTCCTGGAAAATAGAATGTATCAAAGACATTTGTGAAATGTGATGAGTTTGATGTTTTTGAGACTTCAAATAGATTTGTTACATCGGAAGTCATATGGCGATGAATTCTTATGTTATTTTTCTACCTACATTTCATAAACAATAACAATACATACATATATTATTTAATATCTATATCTTACTTTGATTTCCAGTACGGGAGGCCCAGTGTTCGATCCTGGACCGCGATTTACCAAAGTCGTTCAAAATGGTAGTGATATAGCTCCCTTGCTAATGCTCAAGCAAATATAAGGGTAGTTCCACGATTGGTTGGCCCGGTGTCAGGATAATGTGACTGTGTGTGGTATTATGCCAAGTGATCACAGTATGCTATATACAGTGAAGGCAGCACTATATCTGCTCCAAGTGAACACCGTCTCCTGATAACTGAAATACTGTTGGTGGGACGATAAACCTACAAACAAACTTTGATTTGCACATGGAGTACGTAATTGAACATTAAAATATCTATAAACAGTGGATTCTATCAAGTATTGGATTAAAGTATGATGAAGTCCATATAACTCCCAAAAGCGGTTGTAATGACATAAATTCAGTGTCGTAATGAATGAATAAATAAATGCTCATTAAATATGTTACACAAAGTAAGTGAAAGCTTAAAATTGCAACAGAATATATGTAATTATTTTAATATTCTTGACAGCGCAAAAACACAAACAAATATTTTTCTGTTGAAATCAATACACATGACTTAAACCTTTGATAGTTTATCAGACTGAATTTATCAGATTTATTTGTATATTTACTGACTATTTTTTCACATTGCAAGAACCGTCTTTCTTTATGAAGTCTCAAAAACGTATCCTTGAAAGGAAGCTGTTAACCATTATATAGATCGCTGGCAAGTTGCATATTGGTAGTCACGGAAATTGTACTTCTGGGAAATATAATATTATTTCAGCAAATTACTGAGTAATGACATCTGTGTGTTTTACAGCTTAAGAGGATGTGATAACAGCAACAATATGGCCTTGGACGGCTGTTTGGCACCTTCTTAATTTGGAATTGTAAGTAGAGTAATGACGAACAGCAAATGTAAAACTGTTTACAAATACAGAAAATACCGTATTGTTTACAAAGGTGATCCGCAGTCAAAAATAATCGTTTATATTCTTCCAACTGTCAGCCATAACTAAGAATATCTTGATAGCTTAAATAAATGCCTCTTGTAGACACCCTTCGAATCATGGACAACAGTGTAAGACATCAATCAAGAATTAACTCCCCTTGAGTATTAAACAAAGCGCACGGAAACTACACACGTCGATGATAATGTTAGTAACACTTCCTTTCTGTGCAAGTCAGCATTTTTTATGCTCTAACGTAAGGCCGTATTCGCATTCAAAGTAAATTCGGACAGATGTGAGAAATTTCGAATAAGATCCCATGTACATGTAACAACAGATACCCGCCTTGAACAAAATCTTGGAATTAAGTGGGTTTTGAACCCATTTCGAGGGAATGATTCGTAAATTCCTAAATCGCTGAGCTCAAGAGTTGACTTTCTCACGCCATTTTTAGTCAAATGTTTATGAAAACAGAAACACAAATAACTGAGCATTTTGTTTTAAATAAGCTAATTATACTGCGTTTTCATATGTAGAATTACTTCTATAGAAATTAATTGGTGGTGCTATCTGAAAAATCTAGGGCAGCAAATCAATCAAATCATTTATTCAGGCATGTCGGCAAATAAATTCCCATTGGCCCTTAACAAATATTATGAAACAAGTATAGCCACACATATACACACCTTCAATAAATAAGCATTCAGTCCATACAATCAACATTGGAAAATTGACACTAGACATAGACAATAGTATTTACATTAATGCTGTTAGCGCCATGTTTATCTGTCAAATTAACACAATTAATTATATGTAACATATTGTATATATAATAATATAGCATACATATATGTTTTTAGAAAAAGAAAAACATCAACAAATGAAGAACCACAACATAGACATGTACGCAACTTGAAATATTTTCAAACAGTAATAATAACAGTTAACAGATGTTCATATATTAATATGTTTACACAGAGTATTTAAAATCAACCGATAAATTTACCTGGTCAGGTAAAACAGCTTTAAAACTTTTGAACCCATTACTCAGTTATGCAAGTTTGTCTTATTTTAAAGGCTTCCATAAAGTATTTAGCTATGTTTATTTGTATAATCTTTAGAGGATTAGAGCATTTTAATAAACTTATTTATACACGGCCAGGAACAGTTTTTAAAATATTTGACTCTAAGCTCCCTGTATTTTGGGCATATTTAAAAAAAATGATATTCTGATTCTACTTGATGTTTCAAGCAAACTGTACAAACCTGTTCTTTCTTCCTTTCCCTATGAATCTACCTGTTTCGATTGCTAACTTGTGGTTGGATATTCTAAAGCGTGTCAATTGTTTTCTGTATTTTTCATTATGTATATTATAAAGGTAACTTTCAAATTCAAAATTATTATTTAAAGACCTATAATATTCCATTTTGGTGGCTTGATTAATATATTCTAACCAAAATTGTATAAACACATCTTTTACTCTCTGTTTTATTGTCCTCATGTCTGGATCTGATATAGAGGATTTTTTCCCATGATAGGTCAGGCCTAATTTGTCCAAGCAAAACAAATTGTTTGGCATATTATGTGATGTATTTGTAATATTTGGCTAAAAACTTTCGGATACCACCTGTATGGCACAATACAACAAGGCATAAGGCATAATCAAACTAACCAAAATTTTGAAGGCTCTCTCTATTTAAATTGAAACCCTTAGCTTACTTGAACTAATTAAAGTCTGCCTGTAACAGTACAAGAGATGTTTCAAGTTTGAGTATTTGTAAAACTGACATTAAAATTTTCTTGAATTAGAAAAAAAGTCAGACATTCCGAAACTTCAATACACATCCTACCGAACGTTAGGGGTTAATTGTAGAACGTTCAGCAATTTTAGTTTAATCTTTATAATCTTAAAATACGAAAAGGTCGCACTATACTTTCAAAACCTATCTAAGTTTGAACTAGCTTTTACTGTAGATAACACAACAGATAAATGTAAAAGTAAAAATATAAACTAAACACCGACAAGAGTCATGTCAGAATTAGAGAAAACCGACAGTTCCGCTTTGAAAAGATCAGACGATAAAAAGATCGGCAGGAACTTTGTTTTATATTATCGAGAAATGATCAACAGGGCAAAGTCAAAATCATGCCATGTTCTGTTAGTCATTTTAATATTAATATTATCATTAATTTAGAGCTGCATTGAGAAATAAAGACGGTATTCAAATCTATTTAATACGATATCTAATCAAGCTGTTACCTTTTAATGTCACACAGTCGAGGGGTTTTCAGTTCGTCAGTACTTCGACGTGCCTGTTTTAAACGATTTAATCAATGAGAACTCGTAAATAATTTGCAAGGCTCAAGATTGAAATAGCTTCTCAAAGATTTATCTATTGACTACACTATGTTTGTAAAGAAACACAATATGTGTCCAATGAAATCATTACGAAAGTCAACATAATGTTCCAGGAAAATACATTTTGATCTGTATTAAGTGTTTGGATAGTTGTAGAAATATACCTTCAAAGTTAAATAATTGACATACCATGATAACATACTTGTAGCAAGTTCTTTAATTCCTTGTACTAATTAATGTACAAACAGCTTATTTAAGCTAGAAACATTTTAAACAGAGTACTGTATACAAGTTGTTGTTTTTTCATGAAAAAGAGTTTACTCTAAAAAATGATTTTAACTACTCATGAATGTTGAAATTTTACATGATTGGTTCTTCGTTTTCTTGCATTAAATTTGTAAAGAGATTTTTTTCTTATCTCATTTAGGTGGCAGTTTACCGACGTTGACATCTGTTCTTCACTGTCTAATTATTCTGTAGTATTTATATAATTCTAGCTCTTAAAATTCAAATATTTATTTTTTGTTTGAGATTTGTAAATAATTTCTTTTCTAAACATGTTATTTCGTTTTATCAAGTCTGCTCACGAACATGGACTTTGTAAGGGTACGACACCGAGTGTATATATTAAAGATCTTGTACGTAGTATTATATATATATAACTATATTGGGTCACTACATGTATTTGGTGTTTTCTCCCGCAGGATTATCCTAATTGCATCATTAACAAGTGCCAAATGAACAGTCGGTTAACACATAAATTGATGAATTATTAATGCATATTACTAAAAACAGAGAATTTGTTTACTTTGGTTAAATAGTTTGATTTTTCCTTTAAGCAGATATAATGTTGCTTTGACTGTCAAATCATGTGATGTACATTTTTCATAAGACCATACTCAGTCACTTCATCCTGATATTGGACCATTCAGTTTTACCCTTAGAGTGTATGAAATGAAACAATACTACTACTGGTTGTGAACTCCTGTTCCATAAGCTAATTATGCAGCATTATATTTTTAAAAAGTTATGTTGTAGCAAAAGTTATGTTGTATACATTAAAGGGGTGCATTTTAATTAAGTTTAGAAAGTGTAAACATTTATACAAACATGTATTGGTTTTCCAAGTGTGTGAGAATTTTTACTATTGTAATCATGAAATATCTCTGTGGCTGATAACTTCTTTAGAAGCCATCTCAAATAGCATGTGCTTTTACATAACAATACAATAATAACTGCTGTATGCGATGGTATTTATACAAGGCACCTTTGACAGTTGTTAAAATATGTATTATTCATTTTTTAAAGTTTCGCAATATGAGTAAATATTAATTTCCACAAAGGAGTTATTTAAAAATATAATGTGCCATTCTGATAAAAGAATTTTAGCAACTTTTATTGAAAATTGAACTCCTTATTTTACCATCTTTCCGTTTTGGAACACTTTCAGTCATTTACATAATGTAACAAGAGTAAAATTATTCCGTAAAGTTAAGATTATTTAAAAAATAGTGTGTGGCGCGATAGCAAAAACATGTCATGTACTTCGGATAATACTTTGTTTATGCCTGTTGTAAGCATGAGATGAGGGCTGAGAATACATGTATAATTGGCGTATAATTTAGAAACCATCTACTTCATATACTTTAAAATCTTGAATTTGTAAAACAATATGCTCGTGTTATATTTCAAGACATAGAGCTTATTGTTTAAGTCTAAAGCTAGGCATTATTCTTAGTCGGTAGATGAACCTTTGATGCAGAACTAAAGGCCTATAGTAACTTATAAAGCTGCTGGATTTTAAAGGAGGCACTTTGACGAATGTAATACGTATTTAAACGGACGGGCCTATAATGGTCTATTTAATCTGATATACGACATAGCTAAACAAACAGGAAACATAAACAGAATATTTAGGGGATGTTTATTGTACTTAAGACTTATTATTTTGCGTGGGATTTTTTATCATGCAGGCTACATAATAACATTCTAAGTCCACGATTGTTTTACACTACTGCAAATGATATCTTTAAATGAAAAAAATAGTTCTTAGATTATGTTGTTGTTGTTTTTTCTATATTTTTATGTTTTATCCTTAACAAAAGTGGCATTGCAACTATGGCGTCTCTTTTACGACCTGTTATTATTCTGAAACGTAACAATACGTGTCTGTTGAAAAAGTCACTTTTAAATGTATTTTATAAGACCATTTTACAGAAAGGTATTTTCAGCATTTAAAATACATTGACGTAGTTTGATTAATGGGTTTGAATGGCTTTTTATTTTAACTGTCATTCGTTCAATAATTTAATTGTGTGTATTAAGCATATACGTATATTAAAAATTAATCAGATATGTGCAGTTACACAATAATTTATTAAATATATTTACAAATGTATTCGTGACCCGAGAAAACCATATTTTCTAAGGCTATTCACAGATTAAAGTATTATATTTAACATGTTTTTTTGTGATTAACCTTATCAAATACATTGGATGCAAATGTTTGAAATATGGTGATGATATTGTGGCAGAAGCGACATACAAGGTGACACTTTTCTCTGATCTATTATTTAGAGCGGCCGTTGTTTCAAATTTTAAGTCATACATAATGTTATACTGTCTTGGTATTTTAAGATTGATTTTACTACAGTATCCACACAGGAGGTATATTGTTGATTTATTTCGTAGTCCCTTGGAAATATCTAATTAGCTTTTGATGACATAATCTTGAGTAATTTAGTGATATTTATTGCCTCCTGAAATTTGGATAAAGTTATATCATTTTACACGATGCAAAACACTCTCCACATTTCAAAGATTGTCATTAAAGTATAAAAAAATGAATGATCGCAACAACCGTGATTTCCCCATATATGCATGTTTATGCCAATTGCTTATTCCTTTGTTACAGTCACATCATAAACCATGTCCGAATTTCCGGTTTAAACACATTTTATTGTTGATAGTTAAAAGTAAACAGGATCTGTGACAATTACCGCAAATTCTGAACTAGAGCTGAACAAACCAATGTAAAACTTTGACAAAAACAATCAGACTAGACACATATACAAAAATCCTAACAGTTATTGCAGGGGAAAGTTCATCTGACAAAAGAACGACCGTTATCAGGAACTGACGACGAGTCAATTAAACCTTTCCAACCAATCAGATTGTTGCCTACAAAATCGCGAAAAGTAAATGATGATCCGAAGCGTTCCGAACGTATCATTTTAATGGCTTCGACCATTTACAAAGAAATGTAAACATGGACACTCCGCGCAAGACTTATATCACAGAATACAGGTGCGTTGTATGCGGTATCCCATGTTTCAACATCAGTAACATATTCGGGTCGAAAGTTTACTAAAAAGCAGTAGCATAACAAACTTAAACTGAGTGACTTTTCTACTGCATCATCGATAACGGCCATTTTGCGACTCTTACCGAAAGTGTAATGCATTACGCTCTCTGATTGGCTGTTATAAAAATAGTAAACGAGGAAAACCATTTTTCTTTATATACGGTATTTGTGGGCCGTCATAATTATCTTACATTTTGTGAGATTTGACTTTAGTGAGATTGGTCTAAACCTTCTTTGTCAATTTCGGACTTTCTGAAGGCTTTTCTCAAAGACAAACTGGGTATGTAAAAATATCCCATCAAACGGAGACAACAAATAGCAAGCAACTGCCGCTGGAGAAAATTAATATTAGTGAATTACTGCACTTTTAAAAAAAAATGAAATGAAACCGTTCAAGATATAACTTAAATAGTAGGTTCTTGTTAATTACGCCATACGATAGAAAGCAGTCAGCACATGGCAGTGACGCCCTTTCTGGTTAACTTATTATAAGTATAATGACTTATAAGATAAATATATTATTATAATTATTATTATTATTATTATTATTATTATTATTATTATTATTATTATTATTATTATTATTATTATTATTATTATTATTATTTTTAATATAATCATTAGTAGTAGTAGTGTAATAGTAGTAGAAGTTGTAGTAGTAGTAGTAGTAGTAGTAGTAGAAGTAGTAGTAGTAGTAGAAGTAGTAGTAGTAGTAGTAGTAGTAGTAGTAGTAGTAGAAGTAGTAGCTGTATTATTTTTATCATTATAAATATTATAATTATTATTATTATTATTATTATTATTATTATTATTATTATTATTATTATTATTATTATTATTATCATCATCATTATTATTATTATTATCACTATTATTACATGTATTATTATTATTATTATTGTTCTTCTTCTTCTTCGTCTTATTATAAAATTATTATTAATAATATTATAATTATTATTATTATTATTATTATTATCATTATCATCATTATCATTATCATTTTTATTAAGAAAAGAAATAGTTTTTACAGTTCCCTGTGGAACAATTTATAAAACTGTGAGAAATAATTAACTTAGTGTGTATTTAAAAGTTTCTCTTACACGGTATATGGAGATAACAACAATGATTGCAGTAATTACTAATTACTTATGCTAAGCAGCTACCTGCAAGATATCTTCATCGGAATTGTCGGCCTTATTCTTTTTACATTCTTCTTTATTATAAAGGAAATGTTGACGAGTATCAACATTATTTAAACTGGGTGGATTTTAGCCGAATATATATGTAATATTTGCACAACAAACAGCGTATATATGTTGCTGTTGCTTTTAAAACTTTCTGATGTTGAAATAAATATTTTCTCAGAGTTCTGCGTAGATATTAAATAAGCAGAGTAACAAATTAATTCAATTTCAGTTTTTAAAATCCCCTTTTAAGCCATTTGCAAATGTCCATTTTCCGAGTTATTACGTAATCTACATATCTGACAATTTACTCCCGTGGTACTCATACTGAATTGTCGAATACCAGATATAAAAGAGATAAGCAATTGTATTGTTATTGACCTTATCCACAAGGGATCAATGATTTATCGGCGTTGAGATGCCAAATTCACCAGGCATTGAGACAGAGGACTGATAGACGATTTCCCACATCCATACTTTTCGAATCATCACATAGGGAAGATAGTTGACTCTTGACCTTTCCTCGATGGCATATGTTTCATTTTAGCTTAATACAATAAGAATTCGTAAAATAATGTGTATATGTGTAAAGAGCAAGCAGCAGGATTTGTACAAATATTTGTTAAAAACTTATAAAGGCTGATACAATGCGACAATGGAACCTCATAACAAGCAAATGATTCAATAGAAGAAAATGTTTTTTTTATATATCACAATTGTCGTAAGATTAAAACTCGATGATGATGTTAATGGTATTTTATGTCACTTTGCTTTGGAATAACCAGTCAAAAATTGTATTACAGTCATTCGGCGAGGGCACTGTTTATTTCTTCAGCCTATTTCCCATAGAGAAGGTTTTAAAAGATAAAACTTAAGAAGTGGACTAATCCGTAGTGCAATCCTTAGCCTGGTTGTTTTCGCTAGTTCTATTAAGTATGCAGTTATTAACAGAATGGTTTGATTTTAGGATTAAGATGTTCGAGGGCAGACCCTTTGTTGAATTGGCATTCAAAATATTTACACTTTTTAAAAACCATTTTCTCTCTATATATATTGACGTGTAATACTAAATAGGTAAATAAGGTCCTATCAAAATTTTCACAGATATTTAACTTTTATCTACCTGCAGACCAATGCAGAAAATGTAAATGTAAATGTGACAAAAAAAAAACACAGAGACGAGACATAACACACAAAAAGAAAAACCATCAGTTACCGCCTTGGAACGGTCAGTCGGCAAAAGGGCCAACTGGGGTGCTTAAACCTGTTTTTTGGAGCGCTCCAACCTCGCACTTCCTGAAGGTTTTTCTATCAAACGAACAGTGTAATTAAAAATATCCCGTCAAAGTGAACCAACTAACAGTAGGCACCTGCATCGGGAGTTAAACAGATATAATGAACTTATGTACATAAATAATAACAAGTAATAAAATAACATATGTACAGTATGTACAGTAGATAAAAGCCTCGGCAACCAAAAAATTCAAAACGTGAAAAAGGTTATGAATATTTTAAATGCACATCCTACAATTCTATTGTGCGCCTTTAAAAATAAAAAAAAGAAATTTACTATACAATAGACTTTTATCTGAAATGTTGAAAGGTAAACTGGAATATTTTCCATAACCTATCATTGTTGCTTCTTATATCTTTCCATCATAAATCCAGATGAACGTTTCGGTTCTTGATGAATACAAACAGTATTATTATTGTGTGACAGGAATTGTCTGAAGCGTTAACATGTTTTTAGTCTATTCGTTTCCTGAAAGATGATGTTTACAGATTTCTGTTGTAGACGCCGCAGAGGCTGAACTTTTATGATCAACAACAAGTTGAAGTACGTTTGTAAATAGCAATTAATAATATCATCAGTAAATAATCTTCAGTCAAGTTTAGCCTGAAAATTGAAATAGCCTGTAGTATTGAGATGACAAAAGACTTAACTTTATGGAACCTTAACTTAAAAATAATAAAGTTTGACACAACTGTATTACATTAAACCATTACCATTGATAAGTGATTAATGCATCATTAATCATAGTTATGAGTAACAACAATTCTACACCATTACAGTTTGCTTGTCATACGCAAAACACAAATAAAACAAAACATACAATTCAAATTTTCGAAGTAATCTTTGCTTTGTGCTCTATTTTGTATTGTGTCTCGTCACAGTTTTGTTGTATTTTGAACAACCGACTGACATGAGAATATTCTTGTCCAGTACCTTTACATGTTTAAATATACGCTACAATACCCATATGACTGATGTTTCACTATCTTAATTTAAAAAAAACCACCACAATAGCTCAATTGGTAGGGCGTCGGCTTGCGGATCGGGAGGTCGCAGGTTCAAACCCCGGCCGGGTCAAAGCAAAGACTTTAAAGTTGGTAGCCTGGCTCGTCGGTATCAGTATAATGGACCGGCCGGGTTCAGTCCCTGGACACCTCATAAGTGCCCATGTGCTATAATGATAGATATGTCGCTGCACAGTATTGGCAAAAATGCCGGCAACCCTATATAAATATAGTTATAATGTTTATTATATATGACTCTACATTCGAAATGCAATGCAATTTTGGTCATTAGAAAACATTTAGCTAGACTTTGGACGATGGATGATACATGAAAGATACTGACATGTCTTCAAACATTTGCATTTGCCACAGCGATGGAACTGAACCTGTCTAGAATAAATGATGATAAGTAATAAAATAATTCGAAAGTTTGTTTTTTCATCTTTTAGGAATAACAAAAATACCAATCGACTTAATTGACATTTTCATTTATTTATTTATTTTTCGGGGGGGGGGGGGGGGGGCGGGCATATATATGCATTTATACTATTGCATTGCAACAAAGAGTTCTTATTATGTTATGTGACTTAAGAAGTTTTCATCCACGCTTTTTGTTAGTAGTTTTGTGTTTTCTTTTTACGTTGCTTAAGACTAGTATAAATACATGAAGCTTACCATAAATTCTAATCTATTTTTTGCTTTTAAATTAAAAGATCATTATACCAAAGTCATAACAGGAGACAAAACCTTTCCCTATTTGTTATATAACAATGATATTCAAACATTTTGATCACACCTCAAAGTTCAATGAGAAAAATAAGAAAGTGGAATTTTATAAAAGGCATTTGAGATCAGGTATCAATAAACATATCGTGTTTAATTTCACTTTGATTTCGGATTAGTGCATTTTTACGCGAAATGCCATTTTAAGTGCAAAACGAAAAATAATTGTGTTTTATTCAAATTATATAATGCCTTTTAATAAACCAGGTTAGAAAATAGCTCTCTTTAAAAGTTTTGCTTTTGAAACCGATGGTTAGGCAAAATACCATGCAAACAAAAACGAACTCAATGTCACATCTACAATTAGAGAAACCACTGTTACATGCAACTCTACTTTTTCCCTTGTAAAAGCGCTTTTTTTTTTTGTAAATCATGATGCCTGTCCATGACGTACTTTACTCATTCCGCGCCTGGAAATCATCTTTAAAACTTTCGGTTCAATTGGAGATAACTTTGTCAAAATCGTTCAAATCAAAATATTAATTGTCGCTGTTAATGTTAAAACAAATAACTATAAACTAATACACGTTTCCTACATAGCTTGCTGGCATTTGTTTTTTAATTGACAGCAAGGCTTTAAAAACACATCAACGACATAGGCATGGTAAAAGTTTATTTTGCCAATACTCGTTGGTTATAATATAAAGGTACACATATATACTTGACATGACTGATTCATGTCTGACATCTGTTCAATATGTTTAATTGCTTTGTGTGTGTGTGTGTGTGTGTGTGTGTTTCAGTGTTTATAATCAGTATACCTACACACATTTATATGACAACTATTCATAAACGTATTAAATATATATATCATCATCATCATCATCATCATCATCATCATCATCATCATCATCATCATCATCATCATTATCATCATCAATTTATTTTTAAATCAGGCCAACATTTAATCCTCTGATGAGGGTGGGGCCCGACTGCCCAGTCACTCTCTTAGACGCCCTCTCCATTCATCTCTGTGAAGGGGGGTGGGGTGACGGATTCCATGGCAAAAGCTTTCCTATCTCTTTAAACAACCTCCTCCCAGGTCAGCTTGGGTCTGTCAATAGACCTCCCTGCCGGCACTTCCAATCGTCTATTATCATATTATTAAAATGTTTTCCACATTCATACCTTACCCATTTACCGTCTATAAGTTTTTATGTTTTTGACAAAATCACAGGAAATGCGATGCTCCCGAAAAAAAAGTAAACAACAATTATACTTCTACTGATGTGCCAAGTAGTTTTGATGTCCAAATCTTTTCACTGGCCATCTATCTAACTGCTAAAAATTTGTGTATGATACCTCCAATTAATTACTTGTTCTTCGTGGTGCATCTTAGGTCAAAAGAAAATACAACGTTTCCCTTCCGCGTTCGTTAGAAGTTGGTCGTTAATGGTTGATATCAGTTATTTGATTTATTGATGCCATTCCACAGAAATCTGCAAAGTTTACCAGACTCCCTTGAATCAAGTACATGAATGTTTAAAATGTTTAAATGCTATTATCCCCCATTTAGAGAGACACTGGTAGTCCGCCGGGTAATGTTTGCTTACAACGGTCGCTTGCACAATAATCACATGCAAATATATGGAGCGTAAGTTGTGTATAGAGTGTGTGTTTATATTTGAAATTGTTACTCCAAATGATTTAATCAATCAAACTAACTGGAATTAGTCTTTTAAAATCACTTTAGCGTGATTCAATTTAATAGAACGCGGTATTATCTATGTCATGCATCCATGCTTTCACCGTACCAACAACACGGATCTAGACGCAAAATACAAAGTATGATTGAATATGTCTACTCTCAGCCTTTTTCTAATTGAAAACTTGACGATGTACAAAGCAGAAACATTTTTGACGGTTCGTTATTGCTGGAGGTTTGGAAAGATTCTAGTGACGCTTTCAATAAGTTTGAATATTTTTCATCATTTGTTTGCTTCAATGCATGTCTTGGCCGGCTCTCTGATTGTACAATAAAGCATTCAGACACCGAGTCGTTCTTTTTTGGACTTATAAATCCGTTTCATTATATACTTATTCTTTTTTGCCAAATTCTCATTGAGTCAAGCCAAAGAAACCTGGCAATGGTGACTATGTGGATAAAGCATCGGCATCGGAAGAAAATGATCCGTGGTTCGATGCCAAGAGGAGCTATTTCTAACTGCAAAACTTACGTCTTGGTACAGTGAACGGAATGAAAGTGTGTGAAATCATGTACGTTTAAACCAATCAGGTTATAGCGCGGAAGAAGCGGTTTAAGCACCCCAGTCGGTCCTTTTTGCCGACCGATCGTTCCAAGGCGGTGACTGTAAGGTTTGCTCTTTTTGTTAAATGACTCAATACGGATTTGTTTTTTACTTTAATTTTTGGCTTGCATGTGAATACCTCTTTTCTATGCCTTTTCAGGTATATGATGCAATGCTCATGTGACTTTGTCATGTAATATTATTAATAAATTTAAAAAAATGACAATAAAAGTAGTTCCTCTATGAATTTCTCTTGCTTAACAAAAATGGCATTGTTAATTGCAAATAACATAAAAGAGATATACGTTATCTTTGGTTATTAAGCAGAGTGAACGTTTAGATTGTTATAAATTGACCATGAAAATTAAGCAAGTAAAAACATCAACAGAGACTTCTCATAATGGCTGTTTTCATTTAGGTTAACTAATTTATATAATTTTATGGTATCTTTTTAGACAATATTGTGCTATTATTTTTACTGTTTCTACCAGAACGACACCTGCCACAAGGTACTACAGAATGTGTTCGTAATCCCGACAATTGACACAATATTGTGCTTTCGTAATTATACACAATTCTACAATCTTATAAATATTAATATGGTAATATTAATATAATAAGTATTTCAAATACTTTATTTATATGACAAACATCACATCAGTTAGTTTGATAACCCTAAGACATAGTCCATCAGTTGGATCATTATAGTAATATTGAAAGAGCATACAAAGTAAGTGAATTGATCATAGTAGTGTTAAGAAAACACAGAACAATGTATTCTTCTATATGTGAATAATCATCAATCTGGGGGTGCTTGGTACCAGGTAACAACACACGCATAAATGAATTCGTAATTTGTCCTTGTAATTTTATAATAGTGGTACATAATGACAACTCGTTCTTAACATATAAGCAATAAATGTATGTTAACATAAACAGCTTTCCATTGATTTTAAATGGAGGGAAAAGAAAGTTGTGTATGTGATTGCTGTTCTCTGTATAACTATTGAATTAGTGATAAAATAGTAAATACTAAAGACAAAATATGCGAATGTGCAGATATTATTTTCAAATATATAATTAAAACCTGTTAAACTCATTACTTATATAATAGACAAACCATATTATCGTTTACTACCATTAATTCCTTTCTAAAAATTTAAAAATTTTAGCGTCATCGTATAGTCTTACACGTAGATATATTTAAGTACTGCATAAATTTTGGTCTTAACCTTTATATGTAAATAATTAGTTTGATATTGCGCAATGATACATACGTTTCTAGTACACTTATAAAATAATTCAGCATCTATAAAGTATGTGCTGGTTTAGATGTTTTTGCTCAGATGCTTCTGTGAATACTACCAGGGCATAAGGCCAATAGTTAGCCTATCTTTTGATTCCTATTATGAACAGGACAATAGTATTATTTTTTTTTAATCTTATTAATGTAATTATATTCATTTTTGCAGTATTGAATAATATCGCTTTAATGACTAACATGAGTTAAGGGTCTGACTTGGGCAGACAATTGATAGGATTGAGCACATGCACATGTGTTCTTCGGACAACAGGAATAAAAAGGAACCTCATGATAATTTAATTAATGATGCCGATAGAACGTTGCCGCCAGGCTTCAAAGCACTGTCATGTTATTGCATTGGAGGTTCAACCTGTGATTATTGTGGGTGGGTTATTGTATTGTGATCTTAACCGTCTAAGCGCAAAATGATTAAGGTTAGGCAAATACTGTGAGCCCTGGAAGATTTTTATCAGGATCTAGACTAAACTTTTTTTTTTTTTTTTTTTTTTTGGATTGCTTCATGCAGTCCGTTTATTTACACATATGTACATAGACAAAACATCAGGAAAAACATAATACATATATGATGCTCGTGGCTAACATACAATAAAATTAAACATAAGTACATTTTCCTTTGTTATATAAATAAGTACATGAAATGCTGGTCTATGGTAAGAAAGAGGAACTTTTATTTTTCTTCCATGTTTCTAATAAACTTTCTTAAAATAGATGTGTTCACTCTTTTAATGTTTAAATAATACAAAGTGATGTTTAATTCATTAAGAAGGTGTTTCCACATGTTAATCGATTTATTTCTTTTATTGCTTAAAAAGTAAGTTTTGTAAACCGTGTATCCTATAAGACTCAATATTGTATTTATCATGTTATACTTATGTGTGTCTATCTTATAACCTACAACTAAATAATCTAACTGGTTAATCTGTTTAGAAATGCCACACTCTTTAAGAGTACTATTTACATTTAACCAAAAGGAATTGACATATCTGCACGTAAGGAAAAAATGACTGTAATCCTCTACTTCATTACAAAGGAAGCATAATGGTGAATCTAACATATTCTAAGTGAACAGGTTCAAACTTGTTGGGATAAGATTTTGGAACAGCTTGTATTTAAATTGTTTTACAGCGTTGTTGTAGTTATCTAGACTAAACTTACTAAAATCAAGATTTTATCCCAATAACGAAGTCGAGTGAGAAAAGAAGAACATAATCTTAAAAAAAACGATTTGAAGAATGTATTGTCTTGTTTTTATAATATGCGAATGAAGGTTTACAGCACATCAATATGGTCCTGGAGCAATGAACATGGATTTTCATTCATTTTACTAATCTCTAATCATACTCTTATTTTGTTAACATGATGGGCTGAAATAAGAGCAGCAACAAATAATACTCTAACGATGAGTCATGTCGCAATTCAAATACAAATGTCCTGGGTTTTGATACTATTTGTTCGGACAATAAATGAACAACAACAGCTGGGACGTCTATCAGCATGTTATTTATCTCAATTTGTCCTGATGGTTAAGGAAAATGCAACAAAACGTTAAACTATAACGAGTGGAATAATGTGCACCAGGCAAACTATTTCATTTTCTACATTCTCTGATTTAACATTGCGCATAAAATAGACGTCTAGTAAATCATTATTTATTTTGACACTCGTGATACTATGATAGACTGGCAATGATGACAACGAATTATGTCATTGTCAATTGTGTTTCTTTTATTTCTTTCCAGTTAAATGGTCCTCCCCTAACAAAAACAAGTGTTGAAAAATGTCGTTCAAAGCAATTGACAAATATGACATCCGTCTGTGAAATGTGCAAACAAGATATCGATAGATAGAAATGCGAGTAATATTACATGCATAAAATTACAATATGTTGTCCGACCTATCTAATGCATATTAACATCACATAGTTTATATCACGTCGTACAAAAAAAAAACATCATTTGATTTTATAGCAAATAACACAGGCACACCACACATATAAAACGCAATCATTTGGTGGCTTAGAAGAAATAATATGTGCACATGCGGCTGGGACGGGGCAACACAATTTACTTTTATAAAACCCAATAAACAATTTTTAAAAAATAAAAAATATGGTTTACACAAAAGAAGTTAAATATTTAATCCTGACAGGCAGGTAAATATAACAGAACTTACGTAATTAAAAAATTCACAACAAAAAATTAACTTTATGACAGTTAAAATTAAACTGACAAAAAAAACTTTGTAGAAACGGCAATATAATTGTTGGTAGAATTGCAATTCGATAAGGTTAAATGGCTTATTCTTTTAGAAGTTATTAAGAGCGGTTTCTATGGGTAAGTAACATCGTAACGTTGAGTAAGGTACAATAAAGTCCAATGTCCCTTTGGGAGTATCGCCCATTTTAAATGACAAAGGAAATCTTTTAGTAAGATGTGATGCACACCCGTTCAAATCCAGCAGTATACATTTCTATTAAGCTTAATTGGCTCGCAGTCTTTTGAATCCAGTAATGTAATTTGACAACACCAAGGTACCCATAAAATGGCATGTATGAAAAAGTATCTGCATATTTGTGATTAAACATCATTGCATTTGTCATAGGATTTTTTAACAGCAATCGAAGGCTTCTGGGACCGCTGTGTTGTTAATTCAATGTAACATGAGAACAAATCTATTGCCTACACTTATTAACAAGGGGGCCTAGAAAACCAAATCTTTATAAAACAACACCATTTCTAACATTAACACTCTTAACACTTTCTAATATTTTCAATTTTCCGTGCTAACATTATGATTTTAAGTCCGATATAAACTTGTGATCAGTACTTTCTTACAAGCCCACATACCAGTCTAAATTATATGTAAAATCCACCGCGAACTTTTCCCCTATATAAAAAGTTTATGGGTTTATGAAATTTTATGAGCCTGTGTGCTAAACCACATCTATTGGAAAAAGTCAGCATCACATTTTTGCGAAACACTGACGACAAAACAATCAGCTACGATAAATATTTTATCCACTTTTCTCCCCTTCCAGGTCTTATGCATTGATCTTATTCACAGATAGCTCCCACGAGACGGCAGTGAAAAGGGCACATGCTGGTAATGTGACTTAGTGTGTGCTTCTAATATGCATGAAAAGTACAACTAGTCTCGCTGAACGAAGGTTTACTTATCACTAAAATGTTTATTTTGTATTAAATAACCATGTGGGGACTTACTTGCTACTTCTTAATGTAAGGGTGCAAAGTGCTTTTCCATGTTCCTTTTTAATCTTTGTTCCCGAGGTTATTATTATCTGCAACAACTATATGTATCAAATTACAAAATATGCACACGGTCTTCATTTTGCGAATGTCACACGTTTTTGGTTGATCATTGCCAAAATACATTACAGTCAATTTTTTGCTAGTCTGTTTATACATACACGAAGACGTTCAAATTTGCAATTGTACTTAAAGGCATCTTAAAACCCTTATATAAGTGATCCCCCCCCCCCTTTATTCACCCACCCAGCATGTGTGAGCATCTGTTTTCTGATATGCTAAGCTGCCACAGTCTGTCACGATGTGTCTGTCACACAGGTATTGTTCAAGATCCAAGTGTATGTATGCTATATTTGGGGGTTGAACATAGTCATTCATAGTTTGTAAAGGAAATAGTTGTGAATATACCAACTATACAACTCTAAATACCAGAAATTATTCTATCAGTTCTTTTTTATTATATATATATATATATATTTATTTATTTGTTTTCTTTCTTACTTTGTTGGTTGATTTTGTTATTTCTTATACATTTGTAATTTATTTATTTCATTCTTTTAGTTCTCATATATATTTTAATTTAGAATATGTAAGGGATCATACAGTAAACAATCCACAGCATCACTAACATTAATGTTTATGGCTTTGTGTAAAACTAGCCTACTGTCTCACTACGATACTAGCAGGTAATTTAGTTTCGCATTAACCCAACAGAGGTTTTACTGTGACAGATTAGTACTATGTTGGCTTAAGACTCCCTGCAGTGATGGCCAGCAATAAGCAGGTCTGGTCACAGCAGGTCGGGGCCTGGCTCAGTGGGATACCACATTCCTTTCGAGATGCCTTTAAGGTACACAAATAATAATAACAATATTTTTATTATTATTATTATTATTATTATTATTATTATTATTATTATTATTATCATTATTATTATTATTACTATTATTATAATTCCTCTTCTTTTTCTATTTCTTTTATCTTCTTCTACGTCTTCTATAAATTAAAAGCCAGAATAGGATTAAGTTTGTTAAAATATTGCTGTTTTTTACATTATACCATTTCATAGTCTACATATATTGCATAAAAACGAAATGTGCGTTATTATTTACACTGTTTGTGTGTGAGGTTGAAGCACTAGCAAAGCAGATCCAAGCAACACAGTCGGTCTTTTTGCAAACTGAGCCTTCTAAGGCGATAACTGTTTTTTTTTTCTTTTTGTGTGTAATGTCTTCTCCCTATGCCTTAGTTCATAATTAACTGTCTGTGGTAAATCTAATAGGACTTTATTTTTACTCACATTTCATTCACTTTTATCGTCTAGGACAATTTTGTAAGGATTTCTGTAAGTTTTTAGAAGAAGCCTCAACAATTATTTACTTGATTGGAAAGATAAAATCAACATATGCAATGTGTACGTCGTCAATTTTCGTATTGTTTGCGGTAAACTCCACTCGATATATACTCTTAGCTCTATTTCAAATATGATAATTTTAATAATAATTTTCTGTCTACGTTATATTATAGTCGTTTTACCATCAGTTGCTTTTCCGTTTACTTACAGTATTTTGTTGGCAAAACCTCTAGTATATCTGTAGCTGAAGCAATGGTTCTGTTTCATCTATGTCACATCCTTTATTTGTTAATCTAAGGAATACAAATGAATGCAATGCACATTGATTTTCTGTTGTTTTTTTTACCAACACGGTTTGACTTTCTTACAATATGTCCAAGCACAAGACTCTTTCTCTCAAGTATTACTATAATTATTAGATGCCAAATCATTAAGTATGAAATGGATTGTAGGGGAAAAGGTTATTTACATTTTAACATGCTAATTTCATGAACATGATAAGTTATTTCATATCACATTGTTTTTGGTTAGTTTTAATTACAATTGTGTGTCTTTATTATCTTCATTTTATCTTTGACAAAAAAAACATGTAGGCTATGACGTTGCTTCCTCAGAATATAATGTAAGAGATGTTAGAACTATATAATGAGAAAACCACCCGTTGGTGGTTTCATACTAAAGCAAACGATTTCTTTAAAAAAAATATTCTCTTTCGTTTTCGTTGATGGTAAAGATGCAATAGACAAAATTGTTTTTATACAAAGTGAAAATATATCTTTGATATACGTTGTCCTTTTGAAGTTCGTTTAACTTTTTAAAAAATAGAAAAAAAAGATTAAATTGCACACATAAATAACGATTTCGATACAAAGGTAAAAAAAGACGAAATGTCTCACAAATAATTTGTTGATAACTTTGTTTAATTTCTTTTTATTCGTTTTCTTTGATTATTTGAACCCTAATGTTTATAACGCTAGCATTGTTAAAATTTATATTATCCTCAAAACATAGCACACGGTTACTAATTAATACGAGTTATTGCACATACTTAAACACGTTGACCCATGAAACAATAGTGAAGTACAACCAGTGGTTACATTATTCTTTCGCAATCGTATTTACAATTTATCACTATGCTTTATCTTTTTATGAGTACATTCGAAAAACTTGTTAATAAGGACAGGGGATTTTTTAGAGAATTTAACGAAATGTTTTGCTTACTGTACATTTACTATTCTTCTGAATTGTAGTGTGAATTTAAGAAAAATAAAAAAATATTCTAGTAGTTGGCAAACATAACGAATCTTCACGTAAAAAATGTAATATACGACTAAAACACATTTCATTAATTGATAAGATATTTGACTTGGTCTTGATATTTTTGCTTTTTACCAGGAAAGGAAGATTATGTTTATTGACTAACGTAAATACAGTTACACACTTGCGTAAAAAATCTTTCTGCACAGGATCATGAATGTATCCGAGTTTGTTTGTTTTTCGAAAGGTTATGGCATATTATATACCCTTTACTTCAATGCATTGAGGTGGGCAAGAAAATAATTAGGAAATTGTTTTACACAAACACATGAATAACAAAGTGTATATACAAATATTAAATTAATATTAACATGAATAATAATATCAGTTGGACACAGTTTTGATAGCTTTAAGCATATGCTTATGTTCCTGATAATTATAAACATAAAAAGTAAAAGTGGATTATGTGATTAGCAATTTAATTAGCACAAATAAGAAGTGTTTGCCCATTTTATAAATGTCCTGTTAATTAGTAAATCATTAAGGAAACAAAATCCTAGGCACGTTTAAGAGTCGTTTAAGGTGTTTGTTCAAAACTAGCCTAAATACATGTAACGGCGAGATTTTATGTGATTTAGCAGTGAACAGTTAAACATACCACCCAAGTTTATGTTATGGTCACATCTGCAACTTAATAATCAATGTTTAAGGCAGCACCCTAGTGATCTTTTTTTTCTAATCACACCAGCATAATCTAGTTAAATGCCTCATTATTTGTTTAAGTAGAAGACTAACAAAAATGTGTCGCAAACTTAATAAGACTTAATAAGACATGTTTAGTAGATGTATAGGAAAATAATATGGAGAGTATGAATGTGTTTGATCGTCTTTCGATCAAATGCATAGAATTTTATTAATTGAACAGATTATCATTGAGCGAAATGAGCCTAAGATGAAAGATAATAAATTCGTATGCTTAATTAAAATAAGAATATATAAGACAAAGTCCTATGAGCATTGCAACATATACAATCATTGAAAAGACACAGGACCAAGGTATTCACATGCACGCCAAATGTAAAAGTGAAAAAAAGTCCTTGATGAGTCATTTAACAACAAGAGCAAACCCGACAGTTACCGCATTGGAACGGTCAGTCGGCAATATGGACCGACTGGGGTGCTTAAACCGGTTTTACAGAGCTCTTACCTCGCACTTCCTGATGGGTTTCTCGAATTCAAGCACTGAAAAGAAAACCGATCTATTTGAATAAGTGCCCAAGCGCTGGCGTTTTGTCTGACAAGTTATTACGAAAGAAGTGACGTCATTGAAAAATAATGTTCACATAGTGTTTAGAAGGTATTATTTCGATTAGAAAACCTATAAAAAACGTAAATAGTTTATGAAATTAACTTTTTGAATCACGAAAGAAATGACCAGAGAAGAGTAAATGGTTGTAGCATCCTGTTCATGCGGAGATGGAATTGAGGAACCCAAGTCCAGAAAAGTCTCAACTACACGGTATATGAAGACCACAACAATAATAGAGCCATACACCTAAGAATTACAGAACTACCCATGTCGTGCTTATCTGCTTTTATCGTTCTAATATTTTCTCATTATTATTTCATGTGAGGAAGTTTTGTCGAATATATACATTCTTCAAGCCAGAATTAATATCTGATCTTTGCACCCACAATCATCATACATAGGTTTCATATTTAAAACAGTTTTCATGTTGCTGTTTTTTAACTTGGTGATGTAAAAACAATATTCTCAAATAGCTTATTACAATAATCTAAAATGTATTTATATAATTCTTGGTGGATATAAAATAAGCACAATGTAAAATTTTAAAACATGTTCAATATCTGCTTGTATGTAGACAACGCAACGAGAAAGACAAAAACAAAAGCTTTTAATATATTTACCAATGCCCATTTTGCCAAGTCATGACGTAATCAACATAGCAGACAACATACTCGCCTGGTGCTTGTTTAGAAACGTCGAATTCTAGATATAAAAGAGATAGGCAAACGTTGCTTTGTTATTGACCTTATCCACACGGGATCAATGATTAATCGGGGTGATGATGTCAAATTCACCAAGCTTTTAGACAGAGAGATGATGGCTACTTTCTTTCATCAATACTTTCGGCTCACATAGGGAAAGATAATTGTCTCTTGACATTTCCTCGAGTGTTTAAATATGCTTTATAAAAATTGCTTTTGTACAAAATATTCCTCTGTCAAGTAAAGCTGTATAGCAGCATACTTACTGACGTATAAAGTGTACAGTATATATGGTAAGATGTAGAGGAAATTGTAGTCCCTCATCATTGCTATTGAATTAGTCCAAGAAAGTTTAGGGTTTACATGTGTTTCAAGTTGAAAATTCCAAATGATGTTTGTATGATGTATGTGCGTTAACCAGCCAAAATTAATATTCCAGCTATTTGGTGACGGTTTAGTGACGGTTTCGTAGGAAGTTGATCTATTCAGACCCTGCTTAATGGATGAAGTTTGTATACCAAAACACTTAAATAGTGGACTGATAAGTATTTTCTTACGCTTAACAGTAAAATAAAAACGTGTAAATGTTATTAATATTTCAAATACGTATTTTACAAATATTTGCAACTCTATTGAGCCCTTTAAAAAAAGAAGTGAATCAAAGACAAACTCTATATAATAGACCATTATAGGAAATGTTAAACAGTAAACTAAATTGTTTTATGAACGCTCATTCTTTTTGCTTTTTATTTTATATTAATCCTAAGTCAAGATGAGCGTTTCCGTTCTTGGTGAATTCATACAATATCATTCTTGTGTATTGTCAATTGTCTGAAACATTATCAAATTATTTAAGACTATTTGTTTCGTGAAAGATTTGAAAGAAATGAATAAAGACATAGTGGTTACAGATTTGTGTTGTTCGTAGACACCAAGGAGGCTGAACTTTTATGATAACACGTAACAACAGGTAATATAACTTTTATAACTTCAGAGAAATGTTAACTTAATAGTATTTCACACTAGTATGCCGCATTAAACTTTTATCATTAATACGGACATCACCAAACATAATTATGAAGAAATCCCTCATAGTGCAGCATGACCTTTTACTTCCATATGCAAAATACATATATAACAAATCATGCAAGTCAAAATTTAGAAGAACAAAACAACATTTGCTTTTTGCACGTTACATGAATCAGGAAAAAGAAAAGCGGATGTAAATAGATGATAATTACTATAATAATACATCGTTTGAACAAGTCCATGTATGTGAATCTTATGCAAGAACATGGTTCTTACTAAAAAGGTAGAACAGTCTCAAAATCTTACTAAAATAGTCAAGCCATGATGGAAGTTCTTTTCTTACATAGGTAATCCGGCATGGGTAAAGCATACCAAACTGTATTCCTACTCATTAATGGAACATCTGTTTATGTATCAAAGCTTGACAAGAATAATAATGTAGAAATATTTTCCATTGATTTTTTTCTTTTTAAAGAAAATATACAGCAATTAAAGTTCATTAAGATTTCCTTATGCATACAAAAATATATTAACCACTTTTTAAATAGTCAATTTCCGTGGTAAACCTCGACGAACCTGCCGTCACCTAGCCTTAACTATGGAATAGAGTAAATAGATACGAGATTATATCCCAGTTTAATGACAACATTACCGGGCATATGAAGAGACTGGTAAAACTATAGCTTAATATGATATAAGTTAACATTTAGATCAATGTTAAATACCTTTATAATAACAAATCTATGCCCCACGTTTATAAATTTATTAGTTATTGAAAATAAATGTTTAAGCAATTAACAAAATTTATCTTGTTATTTTTTTGCAAATGGAATCAATCACGGAACTATTAAGGTTATATAATGGTTAATACACTTAGGCTGGTTTCTGTTAAGGAGCCCTTATTTTACTTTTATTTACTAAGGGAGTTAGGCCATTTCAAAGTACCTTCGAATATGCATTAGCAAAAATATGGGACAATACTTTTATAATACTGATATCAAATTTGCTAGTCACTGCATTAATCTCATATTGAATAAATTAGATAATGCATAACGAAGACACAAAAGTCATATAGTCATCTTGTTTACGACTGACAAGGAAACTCTAAAAATATTTCTGAAAAAAATAGTTAAAATTAACACACGACTTGCACCTTGGTTTTTAGTTTACTAAGCTGCCATATACATAGTCCTGTTGATTTGCAAAGTCACCTTACCTGCGTAGTAACAAAAAAGCTTAACTATTGTAGCACCAAAGAGAAAAAAAACGGATTACACATTCAAACATGGAAACTTTAAAAAGAACAAGAGAAACAATGAGCATAAAAACATATTACATACAGTAAAATTTGAGTGAAAACCAACCTTCATATTTCCATCGTTACATACGTTTTGCAGTTCTCAAGTCAAATGCATTTTCCCCAATTTTTTGGTTTGAAAAAGTTTCTCTTAAACAAAAAAGACACACGAGAGCACACAAGATTGGATGATAAGACTAAAGGTAGCCTTAATGACTTTCTCTGTTGTTCTAAAGAATAAAATGCAATTTAAGTACAAAGAAAGGATAATTCAATTTATAATGAGTAATGTATAATTTGTATGAGTAATATAAATGACACTTGAAATTGCGTTACATATACAAGTAATTGAAGAATGACGACATATCCTTCAGTCATTAAACAATATCTTTACCTTAACTGGCGAATTCATATGATAAATTGTCAGGGTTAGTGATTTTATCAATTAATGAATACAAATGAAAAATAATTATGCACAATATTATTAATGTGATATTCATTTTTCGCATGAGTTAAATGCAAATTTGTTGTTGTTCTTATGTTATCTTATATTTGCTATTACGTATAAAATAATCCGTAAAAAATGCTGTTTTTATATTTGCAAGCGACTTAATGAGAAAAATGATCAATCATTAGATTGAATGTAAGATCGGGCTAATGTAACCTTCGTGTGACCTATAATAACGGATACTCGCCAAGGTCGAATTTCGTTAAAATCTCCTGAAATCTCATTAAATCCTATGATAGATACTTTTCATTTTATGACTGCTCTAGTTTTACGTTAGATTTTATGGGTTATAATACATCGATGTTTTATTATATGATATAATGCTATTTTTGTAAGTTTCGTCCTGGCATATATATACATATAATTTCGGAACCGATTTTGCTCAAGTACTCACGTGAAATTTAAGATGGATTCTAGTATTTTTTATTCCAAGATCTCTGTAAATATCGGTTGACATAACTATGAGCTTAATCAACCGATATTCACGCACCTGCTCTAAGCCGGACTACTTTTTTGACGACACAATCAGGAATGTTTACGTGAATGAAACGCATTTATCGCGTAATTATGTTTGTGATCACCACAAAAATGTCCATAATATAAAGATTTGTTAAATAGATCAACGAGGCTATTAAAAAAAGATATCTCTCCTGCAGGATTAGAAATTTAAGAGTGCTTTAACCGACTGAGCTAACCGGACAGTTTTTCATAAATCATAAATCTTTCTGCTTTTCGTAGCCTCGCATGATAACATTTATCTATATCAACACTAACCTGGTATTAACCTCTATATATATGATACACGATGGTCGTTGAATAATTGTCACCAACAAAAGGCATTTGGTCCTTTGCCCTACCTTTAGTCTTTTCATCCGACCATGTTTGCTTAAGTGTGGTTTTTTTACGTCGTATGAAGGAACATATATTATAATGTGAAAAGGCACAGGCTAATGATATTCGCATGTCAGTCATATGTTACAACAAAACTGCGAGGAGTTATTTAATAAAATAGAGCAAACTCAACAAGTTCCGCACTGGAAGGATCAGTTGGTAAAAGAAGACAGGGACCTTTTTCATACCCACACAAATAAGCTTATTTATGAAGTTTCAATGTGATATTAAACTGAAAGCAATATAAAAGTATCATGCAAAAATTAAAGACATGCAGACAAATACATAATGAAGATATAGTATATTGAAATCCACGACTTAAGCAATTCTTACTTAAGAATGGTTGGTGTAGATAATGTAATGAAATCACACACATTCATCAAACACAAAGAAAGATATTATTAGACTCTTTGGTTGTTATTTTTAATAATAAATAATCTTAAATAAATGTAGATATGGTTGTTGTATTATGTTTGACTCTTTGTTCAAATATCAGTGCAATCTACGTCATAAGAAAACATTTAAGCTTTACTTTGGACCCATTTGCAAGAACGATACATGATAGAGATGTTGTCCAGAGCCAAACATTTGCATTTTCCATGGCGATTGAATGGATTCTGTCTAGATTAAATATTGATTAGGTAATAATGTTATATAACAGTTTGTTGTTGTTTTTACTCTTTTACAAATAGACAAAAATACCAATCGTCTTCGCCTCAAATGAATCTGCTTTTAATTTTTGGGCCGTATATGTGCTGGCATATTCTTTATTGCAACAAAGAAGTTTAATTTTGTTATGGTTATCGTCTGATAACTTAAGGGTTTCTCATTCAAACTGTTTTGTTAGTATCCTTGTGTTTGCTTTCACATCGTTTAAGACCAGTATAATTACATGAAGCAGTCTATATTTTAATATGTTTATTGTTTTTACATCAAGGAACCAAAGCCGACTTCAAAAAATTAGATTTTCTGTTCCCTATTTGTCACATAACAATGATATTCATTCAGACATCAAAATTTAATCGACTACAATGTAGCAAATAGGTAGTATTTCATATTAGGCAAGTGAAATCGGTTATCAATAAACATTGCGATATTTAATTTCAGTTTGATTTTGGAATACTGCCTATTCACATGAAAATTTAATTAACCAGTTTAGAAAATAACTCTCTTTAAACGTTTTTTTCTTATCTAACCGATGGTTAGGCAAAGTACCATGCAAACAAAAACGAACGCAATGCCACGGCTCCATTTAGAGGGCATACTGTTAAAATCTCTAGGTATGCTCATATAACATCGCAAAAGTATTGAAAATCGTGATCCGTGTCCACATCGTATGTAACTAATTTCTCCCACCCTGAAATAATATTCTGTGCTTTCGAAACACTTCGAGAGAGTTGTGGACAAAATCTTTCAGACATGTATTGTTGTTTAAGTGTAAGTTGTCCTGGTAATGTAAAAACAAAAAGCTAAAATGCTAGTTAAGTTTTCCTTCATAGTTTGCAGTAAATATCTTTTTCATTGACAGCATGGATTTTAATAAAACGTATTATCGTCAAAGTCGTTGTATGAATCTTTTCGTTAAATCTCGTTTTTCATAATATACGGGAACACATATGTATTTGACATGTCTGGTACACGTCTGTCATAGTGTCCTTATGTTCTTTTGATGTTGTTTTCATTCTTCTGTGTTCATTATCAGCACAACCTTCAAGCATTCATAAACGAAGTATATCATTCTGATGTTTTCTCAGTTCCTACAAACCCATTAACCGTGACATCTGTTTGATTATTATGTCAAAGTCACACGAAATACGATGCTCTCGATAGACGCTCAAAAACCCTAATTTTACTGATGCGCCAAGTAGTTTTGATACAAGAAATTATTCACTGCCCCTCGATCTAACTGATAAAATATTGTGATATGACACCTCCAATTAATCATTAATTTCTTTTGGTTCATCATAAGCCAAAAGAAAAACACAACTTTCGCCTGCCTCGTTCATTAGAATTTGATGTTTGTCCATTTTATATCGAACCGCGAGACAGTTGTCTGATTTATTGATACCATTCAGCAGGAAACCACAGTTTGCCAACTCCTTAGTGTCTAGAATTGAGCTGTTTCTGTTAAATAACGCGAGGAAAATGGTATCTGATATGCTGATTATTTATAACATAACTGCTATTGAAAAAGTAACAGAACGTATTTTATCTCCGTTATCTTTAAAATGACTTGCATGCACACAGTAAGATCTGAAATATCGGCAACTTGTCGTAAGATATATTTTTCGATTAATCGATTAATACCATTGTAGTGGAAAAAAAGAAACAGCAGTCAACAAAATCATCAAGGAGTTTCTTTCATGTCAAAGTAAAAGTATTTACAAAGGCAGACATTTCACAAATGCCTTGATGATCAAGTGAGTTGATAATATCCTTTATATATATATATATATATATATATATATATATATATATATATATATATATATATATATATATATATATATATATATATTTAAATTTTATAATTTAATGTAAAATACATCAACTTATTTATTTGCATTTATCAAGGACAATTTTGTAATGGTTTCTTCACATATATTATCCCGAGCCCGTTCGGTCACCGTTCGGCCAGTGTCACTTGTGTCATACTGAGAACGGAGGTTAACATCGGTGTTTGGCTTCGTTAATTGGTTGGTTAAAGTTGTAAATTTGATATAACGTGTTGATTTGTTTGACAATCTGTTACGATGTACCATCAGTTAAAGAGTGTTACAATCCAAATAAAGATTGACTAGTACTTGCTTTGTCTCCCTGCAGCATTGCAAACTTTTAGGGTAGGTATAAATAATTGCTGATATCACGTCATTAACTGAGAGACAGCAAGCAGGGCGAAACCTTAGCTTTAGCAATCTGGAGAAAGACACGCTTTACGATTTTAGAATGTATTTATCCTAAAATTACTTTATTGTCCTAAATTTCCATATGCGCTTTAATACTTTGGTACAATAATTTGCTATATGTTAAAGTTTGCTGACGACGATAACATGTTCACGTCTAATCGAGAATGCTTTTTTTTGCATATGCATACATTTGTGTGTTATAATTTTGAAAAAAAAAAACAAAACATATTTTCCAACATGTACCTTTTCTTATGTTTCATTGTAAAAGGTATTATGTTATATACATTTATTCTTTGACATTACTGCAGATAAAAACGCAATTCAATATGGCGGACTCATGGTCGGAAAATTGTGTAAGTAGCGGAAATGCGGAAATTTCCAACCCATGCATCGTTCGAGTAAATCGGCGGTCCCGACGACTTTGAATAACCGAATAATTATGTGTTTTTTAAACAAACAAACGTAAGAATTAATGCAATAATGTGCATTTTCTGTGCAGTATTGAGTAATACCGCTTTAATGACTAACGTGATTTTGGGTCTGACATGGGCAGACGATTAATGGGATGAACGCAAAAACTTGCCTTCTTCGTGCAAAAGGCATAAAGGAGAGTCTCTGGATAATTTGATTAAAGATGTCGATAGAAGGCTTCATTAACTGTAATGTTATTGCTGTGGGAGCCCAACCTGTAATTATAGTAGGAGGGGTTTTGAATTGTGATGTTAATCTTCAGAGTGCACATTGAAAAGGCTTAGGCAAATACTGTGAGTCTAAATCAACTATGATAGTTTTATCAGGTTCGGGAGGATGAAAAGTATGTATCAAAACAGTTTGTTACGTGTTCATGCTGTTGTAAAAATGATGACTTTAGAGTTCAGTACTTAAAAGTAATTAGCCAGAAATTGGCCTGTGGGTAAAGCAAAGGCCAATATGAGAAAATATCAGCGCGAGTAAAGATTATGAATAATAAAGATAAAAAATTAAGTATGAACAAGTATTGATCATCAATTGTTAAGACCATCAAAACTGAAGAGTATCATTGTTTTATCAAGAGAATAGATTATCAAGAGTATAGATGATCATAAGTCAAGATCATCAGGAGTACAGATTATCAAGTGTATAGACCTTCACACGTAAAATTATCAGGAGTAAAGATTGTAAAGAGTATCGATCCTCAAAAGATCAACGGGAGTAAAGATCATCTAGGTGTAGATCTTAACATGTAAACTTCATTAGGAGAAAAGACACTTTATGACGATTTAAAATCACCAATACAATGTTACCAGGAATCAGGATGATAATTGATGCTCAATTCTAAAATTATTATTGATTATGTTTGAACATCACAGTTAACAACTACACTTTTATGGTTGTCATGATACGTTCATGTCTGTTCCGGTTGGTGCTTATGACGACTTCATTTATTCAAAAGGACTTAAATATTGAATATAGGTATAAATGTATTATTGACTTTACAACATTGATAAAAATGTACTATGATCAAGTATAGTTTGAAGCTTTCATGTTTGTTATAGCATGTTCTTCTTTGGCGTCATCCCATCATTAAATGCTATTGTAATTATCTAAATTGCTGCCATGATAGGCAAGCAAGCTTTTACGCAACAAATAATGGTATGCAAGGACGACAACAAATTATAATATTATCAGAGTCCCTGCTTTTTCTGGACATAAAAGCCGCACCCAAGACTAACAAGACTAAGTGTTGCAGAATGCCATTCATACAATAAATGCAAATTATAATTGCCTGTATAATTTGCAGACAAAATATCAATAGAAATGCGAGCAATAACACATGCAATATGACAATATGTCGCCCCAACTATCCAATGCATATAAACATCTCATATTTTGTGCGAAAAGAACAAAACAAACATAGAACCCTCACTTGGTTTAAAAGCGTATAACCTAGATAAACCGCATAGGAAACACTGTCATTGAGTTGCTAGAAGCTTCAAATAGTAATTAAAGCACATGCAAGCTGGGGCTTATTCTTGAACCAATAGGCTCGTGTCTGGCTATACATGCGTCTGGAATGTGGCAACAGTAATATAAATCAAAATAGCTTCAAAATTTAAATTGACACAACACACAACTGTTCACTGGAAATACCGGCATTTGTTTGAATATTTGAGAAAGAACTGACGAGAACCATGAAGATTTATAGTTTTAATGTAATTTTCTAAATATAACTTTTATAAATTGATACTATTGTCGGGAAGTTGTAGGGAGCTGAATTTAGAGTTCAATTCTTGCATGATTGTATAAGTTTATTTGGTATACACAGATTCGCACTATACCCACATTGTAGTCTCGTTTACTTACGTATTTGGCAGTAAACATTCTATAGTTTCCCTTTTTCATTGAATCATAAAGAATGTATTTGAACATGCAGGAGAAGCCTGTTTTGCAAGTACCAATGCCAAGCGCACCCACTTAAAGTGGTTAGAGCTGTATTCACACAACAAAGTTTGTGTCGGTCTGAACACGTTTGATTCTGCATCTTAAGTAGGAGCCTGTATGAGATAAATGTAAAAGAGTACTTCATAACGGAATTCATATTTATTCTTTTTCAAAACATGTATTCCTGTGCGTACTTCGTTATTGTTCTTTGGCCTATAAAGTAACACCGTCGAAAGTTGACAAAACGAGCTCTCATCCTCTGTTGATGTGATATTTATTGAATAAAACACAACAAATAACTTGTCAAAATAATAAATGTGAATTACACATTAGAAGTACATTTTTATTTATTCCTGGCTTCGACGTAAGTATAACTGTACTGTAAAAATATG
Organism: Sinonovacula constricta; assembly: GCA_007844125.1. Taxonomy (NCBI): domain Eukaryota; kingdom Metazoa; phylum Mollusca; class Bivalvia; order Cardiida; family Solecurtidae; genus Sinonovacula; species Sinonovacula constricta. The sequence goes on from CM017563.1 coordinate 31,044,992, forward strand.
CAAAACACAAAATTAACATTTATCAGAAGTCCAAAAAGACAATTGTAAAGGTCATAAAAATATTAATATCACACTTATAATACTTGCTTCCTTATTGGTTTATACTCGTACATTAAAAACACGGTCCAATTGAAGATGCTCGTGAAGGCATTTCAATGACGTCATATGGGATATTTCTTATGCCACATGTCAATATAAAAATTACTCAACGCGATAGGAATTAAACATCGGAACATCGCATGAGGTATTATAAAGTTTATTGCTTCACTGGTAGTATCACCAATTTTAAATGAAAAGGACATCCTTCAGTAAGATGTGATCCATACAAGTTCACAGTCATTAGTTTCTTCTAAATTTGATTTGATTACAGTCTAAAAAAACAAGTATTTTTATTTTAATACTATCAGTGTAGCCATGACATTAATGAAAATTCAAGTGGGTCTTACCTTTTTCTGTGACTTTTCGGAGTTTGGTATATGTTGCAATGCTCATAGGACTTTGTCATATATTTATCTTTATGATTGAAAAATATTGCATTTTTTCAGAGGGAGTCTTAATTTCAACCGAAGCCTTTTGGAACATCCATTCATTTATCTAATGTGACATAATAACCATTTTAATTGTGGACACCTATAAGCAACACTTTCTTGATTCTCTTTGCTGTGAAACATAATGGTATTATTAGTTCTGAATTACACTTGTGAACAGAACCTCAGTACGAACCCACAGACCTGTCTTAAAAATACCAATGTAAAGTTTACCGCGACCAACAATATCCCGCTTTATCAAAGTTCTGTTGTTTTATATTATCTTATGAGAAATTGAGTTTAACCACATCTATTGGGGAGAAAGTCAGCATCACATTTTATTAGCTTCGATAAATATTTTAGAACATTTTCTTCCCTTTCAGGTCTTATGCGTGGATTTTATTCACAGATAGGTCCCATAGGACGACATTGGCAAGGGCGCATCCTGGTTATGTTACTTAGTGTATGCATTGACTATGCATGAACACTACAACTGGTCTCGCTGAACGAAGATTTAGTTGTAGCTTTAATATTTATTCGGTGCTATATAACCATGTGTGGACTTACTTTCTCATTATTTATGAAAAGTGTTTGATCTTCACAAGGGAAGTTTATTATTTTCTCCAACAACTACATGTATCAAAAGGAAATATGGACAAGGTCTTGATTTTGCAATTATAGTTTGATCATTGCAAAAATATCTACGTTTATGTTTTTTTAATTTGTTGATATACTTAATCAATAATTTATACTTGAGGTATTTTTCAATATGTCATTGTACTTATGGCAAACAAATAGATAGATAGATTGAAATAATTTGGCTGGCTAGTAAGTCAGGGCCAAAAGATAATATAGATTACAGCAAGAAGCTCTGGGAAATGGTAGCCATTTTGTTTGAACTCGGTCTATGTGCAGACGCGGACAGGTTGCATAAATTTATGAAACAAAATATTCACAGTTTTCAAACATTAACGCCATAAATTAGTAGTTTTTGACCGAATTTGTTATATATTTACAACTTTTACATTTCACAAAACACAAACAAGCATTTTCTGACTTGGATTGATGCAAAAACTGCACACAAAAAACAGAAACCCCCAAAACAACATTTTATTAAATGTGAAATGTTATAACTACATGTAGTTATTCAATAAAATTGTCGATAAATAAGTGATTTTAATATTGGCCCTTATTTTCGTCCTCGAGTCAGTCGTATTCGCTATCGGTCTTCGGCCTTAGTCCAATGTGGAGATACACTTAAATTGTGAACCTAGAAATTAATATATAAATGCTAGTTTTGCTCATAAAAGTGAACGAAGTATCAGGCCTAAATTTGAGAGGCGAAATTTAATAGAAATCAACAATTTCTTGCCTTCCTGCTTATGTCATGGCTTGCTGTTGATAAATTACCAAGACTTTATTTTATTTGTGCTCTTTACACAGCTATCACGAAATACTTTGGTCCACTGAAATTCCACTCAATTTTGATTAGGAAAGTTGTTGTTGTTTAAATATTTAACACCCCTAAATGTAATATAATACATCTATGATGAAATACACTATAAGATAATTTAATGCAATATTGTTTCTGATTTTTGCAACGATTAAAAAAATAATCATATCAAACTGCAAACGTTTACAGCAAGATGCCAATGAAAAGAAATTCTCATATACAGATTACAAAGACATATCCTCTATTTACGCTTAAGATACTTTTCAAACATGCAATCACATAACTCTCAAATATGCAAAGCAGTTTTTTAACTTTTATCTAAAAGTGCTAAAAAGGTATCTCAAATTATTGCAACATTTGGAAATAAAAGAGTATCGAATAATCATAAATCATTGCAGAATATTTCAGCTATATTCGGTAAATTATACAGCTGTCTACTTTAAAATAACTAGCTTCCCCGTTTGAATAGGTTTAATATAAAATATTTACACACACCCAGAAAGATATAGACAGATGTTAACAACTTTATATTAAGTTTGTCGCAACTAAAACAAATCATGTATTTTAAAAAGAAAACACGTATAGACTATATTGTCCATATAAGTTCATATTGGTTGGCTCTTTTTCTGGGAAACTTAATAATCTTTCATCCAATTTTTGTATATTTTATTTTTGTATTTTTGCCTTAATCTGACGTGACAAAACGCTCCAAGACACGGCCTAACACATAAATTTACACAGGTAAAAACAAAAAACGTTCATAAAATATAAATGATATTTGTCCACGCTATTTAAAGTTTCCATTTTCGTTCATCAAAGGTAAACAACTGGAATACGTATTTTGTTCTGTAGTTCTTCAAAGATCGTATGTAATTGATGGCCTACGAAGATTCTTAGTTTTTTAGATTGAGATTTTAAAACTAAAGTAAACAATGTCTTTTATGGAACACACTTGGTTTAGACCAAGTGCATATAAGTTAGTTAGTCTTCTGGGAAACATCATATTGTTTTATCCCATTATGTGTTCTGTGTTTATTTGTATATTATGATGATGTGATTCGACTCAATAGACTGCTGTACTCGAAAATTTACAATTAAAACATTAATTACATCTAAAAATAATTTTTTAGAAAGTCCAAGTTTTAGTTGTTATTGTTGTCTTTTGTTGTTGTCGTTGTTTTGTTAGAGTTGTGTTGTTGTTTTTTGTTGTTGTTTTTGTTGTTGTTGTTTTTGGGGGGTAGTATTTATTAATTTTCGTTCACCAAAAGCAAACAGCATTCATTCTAGGGAGTCTGTATTCTGTCGTATAGCTCTTCTAAAATCATATTTTCGAATTTTATCTTAGAGCTTCCTAGGTAATTGTTGGACCAAATTGTCCCTATTTCATGAAGCAGCCAGTGATTAAAACCATGTCACCATGCTTTCATGTCAATATATTGCCTCCTCTCTTTGCCACGATATCAAGGTAACATAACACATTACAACGAAAGCATAAATGCTAATTACATTTAATCATTTAATGTATAATGTATTAGAAACATAAGGCTCAAGTATAAACATTTTACTTAAACACTCATTACTTAATGTAAATGTGGAAGAAATAATAAAGGTAATTAAGGCATAATATGCTAAATGTGTACACCTTTATATGCTATATTGTGCAAGTGTATGTTTTACAGTCATTAACCTCTTTTATATTTGCCAAAATATTGTCTTCATTTTACTTATAAGTGCTACGACCAGCTTACGTTTTTAACTGCAGTAGCTAAATAAACGATGCATTACTGGGAAGAATAGGTAAATAAGAATAGAATTACCACACATATTTAAATCTAAACTCTCTAGACAAATCGATGTCTTAGATGGATTTACGATACAACGCTAGGAAAAAGTAATGTCTCAAATTAAAAGATGTTGCCAGACAAATAATATGTCGTGCTTCAGTTGAATAAACAATGCATTACCAGGAACAAGTAATATCTCGGAAAAATAAACGATTCAACACTAGGAAAACGTCCTGTTCAAGATTATTATATGATGCATCACGAGGAAGGCTTTATTGCTCGGGATGGAATGGGATGAGATTTGCCAGTTTTTGCCGATACTGTGCAGCGACATTTCTACCATTATAGCACAGGAGCACATATGAGGTGCCCAGGGACTGAACCCGGCCGGTCTGTTATACTGATACCGAAGAGTCAGGCGTAATGCTCTCCCCTTTAGCTCCGAGCGTTAGGAGGAAGCCACTACTACCGGCCGGGGTTTGAACCCACGACCTCCCCATTCGCAAACCGTCGTCATGTAACGGATGGATGGACAGTCTATAACTAGGAACAAGTCATGTCTTAAAGAAACAGATGTTGTATCACTAGGAACATGTTATAGATAAATAAACGACGCATAATAACTCATATTCCGGATAACCAATACATACCAATCTGTCTAAAATTTTATGACATTTTAAGGAAAGCTATGATAGTGTTGGCATCAACGACGGTCCGGCGTATCAACATTTTATCCTATCACTATGCCTGCAAGGGACCAAATGAAATTGGTTTTAACAGTTGTACATGTATTATTCTGGTTTGCATGGAAATACGAGAAACGCAAAGCCTAATTTAACAAAATATATTAAACTGATTTTTTAAAAGTATTGATCAAGAACACAACAGCTAACACTAAATGTATATACTCATATATTTGTTAAACATATGTTAGAATTAAAATGGAAAAATGCAGGCATCGTCGAATTCGTACTGCAAAATATTCAGGCCTAATAGTACCTTAAATATGTTGTCGTTGCCGACTCGACTGATACACTGTTTTCGCCACTTGTTGGTCATGCCAATCACTAACTTATAATTCCCTATATATTATGTGTAAGCCTGTCATGAACAATCCATAATACAAACCGGCTAACGTTCAAAGTAATTTCAGAGAGAAAATGTTCAGATAATGTTTACTTCAAATGTGTCATAACGCCGTCTATATCAGTTCATAACTACTTCTGGAAAAATATAAGGAAAAATACTTCTGAACACCGCATCGTTTTAAAAACGGATTTTTAATCCACAGATAAATTAAATTATTTTTTGACTGACTTTAGTTGTTCTTGCTAGGTTATGTAAAGGTTTAACTTATACTAACACCACTCATTAATGACAGTCGTTCCAAAATTTCAAGATAAAATCCGCTCCCAAGGAGTTGTAGGTTAATATTCGTCTGCTTTTCAAAATAAAAGTGAAATCCCTTTAGGGAATTTAGTCTATTAAAATCCGGAATGATATATAAGGACGACAATGATTTAATATTTATGTAGCAATACAAGGAACCTCCTCTACGGCACGGCAATAATTATGTGCATTTTCTTTCTTTAGCTTATTATTTCTTGTGCGTATTATTTCAAATGCTTATTGTATTGTATCCATCTTTTCTGTCTTGATTTTTTTTCTCGTGCTATTCATTACTTTTGTTTCTAGTGTATACTCTTTCAATAACGGTTCTGCATTTATTCTTTGCACTTACATGTAATTGGTGCATTTTAGAACATCTAATTTTTGTATTTAACTTAATATATTTTATGACGGAAGTAATCGTCATTATTATTTAATCTCTTGATCCAAATAACTTTGAGTTAACTTGATTTTTGCTTTTTTTTAATAAAAAGTTATGCCGACATGCGTCTGTTTGGCATTAACTTGTAATAGCAAAATTTGTCTTTAAGCACATTCTTCCGTTCATAGCAGCCAAAAGCAACAAGCTAACATGACTTCTTTTGTTAATTAGTTTTGTAGTGTGGCCTTAAAATCTTTTCAACATTTGACTTATTGGAAATAGGTAAATTCGTGGAAAAACAAATATTTAGAATCAGTATTAAATATGTCGATGGTTATGCGTTTCGAATGTATGAGAAATGTTTTAATCACAGACAAGCTGATGATAGGGGAAAGTCGTATACTTAAAATAAGACAACTATTACTGCCTAAATAGAGAAATAATGTAATATTAGAAGTCAGAAGAGACATAATATTATGCATACTGAAAAATGGATTCTTGTTATTGTTGCTTTCACATGTACCTATTTACATTACAGTTAATCGCAAATATAGTGTGACTGACCGTCACTGAATTATGCTAGCAAACGCCATATTTGCTAAACGGGTTTTCCAAAGCCGCCTAGATGTTATATTTCACCTGAAATAAATATATTTATTAGTAAGGGCAAAATAAAAATGCGGCAATCATAATGCCTTTCTATTCGCGCTTGAATCATATATTTACACAGTTTATTATATAATACATTATGTATTGATTATTAAATTTATTTACGCAACAAATTTTAAGTATTAAAACGACCAATGTTGTAAGTCTTGCCCCAAACGGGACACAATGCCTTTTTAAATTATAAACCCATCGGCAGACCTGAAGAACAAAAATCTCATAGCAGTATTATGTGGCTACACGAGAACCGTAGTCACTAAACAAAGTTGAATCAACGATTGAGTTGGTATAATGGATTTGCTCAGGTTATGCGACAAACTTAAGCCAAAGTAGTGAAGTATTGAAGAGGCCTCAAAGCAGTTCAAAATAGAAGACAATTTAAAACAATAAAGATTAACATCTCTTTGGAGATGACCTAAATATAAACAGTCATAAGCGCAACTTTCAACCACAAGTTGTTATTTAAGTTACCACAATGTCTTTTATATACCCAAGTATATAATCACATCTTAAATATACCACTAAATGTCAGTATTTAAAACGCATAGTTACCAGTTAAAATTTATACAAGGGTTTCAATGATATCAATCAATGTTTCACGCTTCAATATTCTGTTCACAGGTTGTGGTAAATGCTTACAGTTTGTATTGTTTTTCAAGAAACTGCGTTTTAAGCATATTATCAAATGTTTTATTTTCAGCATACACTCTGAAAGGATTGTTTGAAAGGACTCCTACTGTATCCACTAGGCATATTATTTAACTATATTGGAGGTTTACATCGGCATTTAACCGGCAAGTTAGTATACAACTTACAATTAGCTCAAGCCTTTTATGCCTAGTTATGCATCAACAATGTGGCAGTTTAAGTGTACGAGCACTGTGTCAGTATATGACCCGGTTAGAACCAGCTTTTAAAATGAAGAAACAATAGGGCAAACTTTCAGTTTTAATTCATAACTTCCAAATCATTTATTATAGCTGTAAATTTAACATAATGAAACATTTAAAATAAGTAAGTTTAAGAGTATTCTATGAACATTATAATCCAAAGATCGTTAATGTCATCTGGATTTCTAGGAGTAAAACCTAACTTATAACATTGTTTCGTGTGGAATATGTTTTATTGATTGACATTTGTAAAGTGCTGTCACCTGAGCGTTGCATAAAATATTTACTTTTCTAGGTTAAGTTAAACAGGTGTTAAAATATACTATCATTTACTTGTTCATATATAAGTATCATAGAAACTTGACACACTAATTATTATTTTTCTGCTCGTAAAGTATTTTACTATTATTAATTATAAATTTCGCAAAATTTCTAATCATTATGTATCAGTTTTATGAAAGCAAACCATCTCAGGAGCCTGCCTACAATGTCGCCTTGATGAGGGTATTTTGTTGAGAAAAGACAAACTGACAGCTTATACTTGATTTATTTCACAGCTCCTGGGAAATACAATTTATAAAAGACATTTGTAACATGTGTAAAGTTTGATGTGTTTGAGAGTTTCAAGGCGGTTAGTGCTGGGTTTGCTTTTTTGTTGTTGTTAAAAGAAACATCACAGATTTGTTCATTCTTTTACATTTGGCTTGCATGTAAATACCTTTGTCATGTGCTTTTTCAAATTTTGTAATATGTTGCAATTCTCATAAAAATTTGTCAAGTTTCCTTTTTCATGATTATAATAAGGTTATAATATAAAAAGGTTACCTGTTCCGTGTGGCGGTCGTATGAATCTCCCCGTGCATGTCATTTAATTCATCCTATAAAGATTGTTACCTGTATTTTCCCTTGTTGGACTTTTGGCTTTGGTTCCTAAATTCTATCTATGAACATGATATACAACTATTTACACTTTTCTGATTATTTATGTTTTGATTAAAAATTATTTTATTTACAATCAACAATTTTGTGTAGTTCTTTTAATAGAAATAATTCTTTTTTCCTATTTTTTAATACTATGTGGACATTATTTTTCAGTTACGTCGCTACATTTTTTAACGTCATCACTAATCTAAGAAAACATCTGCGCCTAGACATTTTTTTCAAATAGATCAGGGTTTTTTTTTCATTGCTTGCATTTGAGAACCGATCCCCCAATAAGTGCGAGGTTGGAGTTCTGTAAAACTGGTTTGAGCTTACCATTCAGGGTGAATATTGCCGACCGGGTCGTTCCTGGCATAAATTCAAGGTCGCTTTGTATAATAAAATTCACGTGGCATATATGATACACATAGTGAGTTTGCTTAAACTTGAAACATAATATATGAATATTATTGAAAACGCAAAACAAAACATGCATGTGCATATTTTTTTACATTACTCGACTTTAAGATAGTGTATTAACTCACTTATCAGGGTGTTATATTTGCCCATATGGTCTTTCTAAATGAAGTCTAAAAACGCATCCTCGCAAGGAAGCTTCTTTCACCATAATATAGATCGCAGACAAAGTGCTTATTGACAGTCACGGAAAGTGTACTCCTGGGAAAACAGATGTTATTCCAGCGCATCATTGAGTATTAGCCTCTGCGTGTTTTCTAGCTTAAAAGTTGATGTGATGTAACACATATCTTGAACAATTTTCCGACGAAATAAGTCGTAAATACCGTACATGTAACCATTGAGCTCAAGAGTTGACTTCCTCCCTCACGAAGCTATGGACATTGAGGGCTGAGTGATATTCATTACAAGTTGTATATATGAAGATTATTTTAGGCAAAACATTTAAAAAATCAAAGTTAGTACCAAACAATTCCCTTATATCAAATAAACGTAACACTGTCTTTGGGTATTTGGATAGATTTGAGGGCATAGTAATAGTTAGGACTATTTCTATAAAAGTAATCACATTCAATGGATTTTATTTTAGACTGATCTGGAATTTCCGCTTTGAGTTACAAAAATGCATTTTTCCGCTACAAAATTGTAGTTATATAATAGTGTTAACTTAAACAGTAGCTCTGATAATATAGTGTTTGTTGTAAACTGGTTCCAACCCTATCCTGCTGGTTGGTTCAAATAAATTAATTAAGATGTGTTTTCATAATTGAATTATTTTTTACAGAAATAGCATTCGTGGTGCTTTCTGACAAATCTTGGACATCAAAACGAGACTTCATCTTGTTTAATTTGCATATTCTATGATGTAGATGCTGGTTCAAAAGATCGGATACCACTTGTATGACTCTGATACAATAGAAAAAAGAACGGCAAGCGATCATCAACTTTTCATAAATGTTAAATTAAATCACTTGAACCTATCACCTCAACTTACTTGAACTCTTTAAAGTCCGCATCAATAAAAAGAAGTTACAAATCTTTTTTAACATACATTGACATTTTGCTTTACCAAATAAACCCCAGTGTCAGTTTGCAAGGTGATTGACTTGAAATACCTATAAAGGTAGAACCATGTCATGTTTTATTTAGACATTTTAATATTGATAGTTTAATTAATCTATTTCTACATCGGGAAATGAAACAGTGCCCTACCCATTTTATTGCAATAATTATTCAAGCTATTATTTCCGATATGTACGGCATAATAAAAAAAATAGTTTTTTGTAAGTACTTCGACGTGGCTGTTAAAAACGTTTCAATCAAGTGGAGTTCGTGATTAATTTTTCGACCCAAGACAGAAATTTTCTTCTCGAAGAGGTTTTTTTCCGTAAACATATTACCAAAATTCTCTAAAAAACACAACATATTTCTAACGAAATCATTAAAAGAAGCAACTTAAGGTTAATGGAAAATACGTTTGTACACGTATTATGTGTTTGTTTACGTATGGAAATCTATATGTTTATAGAGTGGACATATTTTAACATTCACATTTATTTGTATTTTATAGCTGTTTTAACAAGTACGTAATGTATTTGCGAAAAAACACCTATTTTAAACTGAAAACATTTAAAACTTAGCACTCTATGATCAGTTATTCTTAATTCAGAAAATATTTTACACTAAACAATGATTGTAACTAGTCCTTAATATTTAACCTTTACATGATTGGTTTGTCATTTTCTTGCATAAAACTTTATAGAGAGAAGAAATAAATTGTTTATTTCATTTAGGTGTTAGTCAAGTCTTCGTTTAGATGACTTTTTTACTATTTTAATCACCCTAGAGTAGTTATATTATAAACATGAATTTTGGAGGCTTCTGGCTCTTGAAGTTACATATATTAAATATTCATTTTTGCTAGATTTCTATCAATTGCCTTCCCAAACACGGTGTTTGTTTAATATTAGTTTTTTTCTCATTTTGCTTTAAATATATTAACTTATTGATTAGAGTGTTTTTGCAATCGGAAATATTTTAGCGGAATACATTTAATAATAAATAATGAATGCCTATAATTAAAGAAAGTTTTGTTAGTACTTTGGTTAAAAGTTCACTCAAAGGACTTGTGTTACCCGTAAGTTTGTTTTTTTCTTTTTGGCAAATATGATACGGTCTTGACTATTAAAGCACGTTAAGTAATTTGTCAATGGATCATACTGTTACTTTATCCTGGCATTAGGCCAACCAGTTGTAGATCTACCCTTAGAATTGGCCGAGGGTAGATAGGGAAAGATATAACTAATGACTTTGCACTGCTGTTCCTCGAGTAAAATGTATAACAAGATATTTGTAAAAATTCTTCTGTATTCAAAGTTAAAAACCTTAAATGGATCTTTTTAATAAAGAACTCTTTGAAATGTGCAAATATAAATATTTCAGACATAATAACATACATCGGTTCTCTCGATGGCTTGGATTAAACGATTGTAAACATTAGATACATTTGAGGCTGATGACATCATTAGGACCGAACCAGAATAGCTGTTTAATCCGAAGCTATTGATACACTGCACCTTTGATTGTAGCAAAACATACTTGACATTTTATTTGCATCAGGGAAAGTCGTCTTAACTTATTTTCCAAAAATAAGTTGTTTTAGGCCTGAAACTATTGATAAATATTTCTCTGCTAGAGAAATCATTTTTTTTATTCCACTCTGAACAAAGAAAAATAATTAAATTATATAAAAATGATACGAATATAAATACTTGTTTTTATTTCTTCTACATTGACATTCTGATAATGGTGTTTTGGAAACCATTAGTTGAGAATTGAATTCCCATCATGTCTCCATTTTCGAACTGTTTAAATTTTTCGGTCATTGTTATTGTGTAGCAAGAGTAAAACTGGTTCTGTTTAAATTATTTTAAAGTTTTGTATTGTGTTAAAGTAGAAACCATTGTCGTGTTTTGTGATAGTTATTTTGATTAAGCCATTTATTAACAAGAGATGTTGTCTGAAAGTATTATAATTTACACAATTACTTGTTCAGAACACTTGCTTGTGAAACGTATTTAATAAAAAAAACACTATAGCGTTTGATCAAAAGCAGCAAAATAATGCATGTATTATACATGAATATGTAGTGAAAATTTTAAACTGATTAAGGTCATTCTCTAATTGTTAATTGAACAACAGATTAATAGATCTTGACGGATATTTCTGCGCGTTGTATCGTAGAATTAGAAGATGTCATATAACTGAATTCCTGTTGTTGTTATGTCGTTGTTGTTTTGTGTATGTTTTTTGTTGTTGTTTTTTATTATTGGTTTGGTTTGTTGTTGAGTTGTTGTTGTTTTTGTTTTTGTTTTTCAAAACAGTAAGAATTTCATTATTCCTACCATTGCACCAATATTCCGAATAATAAGAGTCAGGCCATTGTTATTTACTGAAGACATTCATGAATAAAGTAATTAGAAGTAGATTTTTTTTAAATACATGTTTACATTATAATCCGCATATAATTTCAGAGCGACCTTTTGTATTAACTTTAAAATCAATATTTGTGTAATATCTCGCAGAAAAACATAATACTTCTGGTTTATGTCAAAGGCTAGACTTGCATATTATCAGGTGGATGAACCTTAGATTCACGTTTGTATTGTTACTTATATAATGCTGCTGGCTTTTTTAAATAAGAGGAGGCATTTTAACGAATGTTTTACTTTTTAAATATACGTGCCGATAAAGGTCTATTTAATCTGAGTCATGAAATTGCTGCGCTAAAAATGCAAAAATACTTAGATCATGCATATTATGTGCAATTTTGGGCTTGTATGTTCTATTTAAAACTTCTATTTTTACGTTGGATATTTCATCCTGCAACGCTACATACACTTGTTGACTTCCATTGTTTTACACCATTGCAAATGAAATCTCTAAGCAATAATGTATCTTTGCTTTGTTCTTTCTATCATATCGTTTCTTCTTTAGTTTAGAAGTGGAGAAAAATATTACTTTTATGTCGGTGTGTAATTTCTTGAATGTATATGTGAATTATAAGTAAAGAAATAGGGCAAACTTCTAGTAGCATTGCAACATATTCCAAGGCTTGAAAAGTCAGGAAAAAAAATAAAAATATAAGCCAATGTAAAAGTTAAAATAAATATGTGACGGGTCATAAAACGAAAAGAGCAAACTTAAAAGTTACCGCTTTTGGAACGGACAGTCGGCAAAAGGAACCAACTGGGTGCTTTCCTAATGACAATGATAAGACAAGAAAGCAGATATATTATTCAGAATGGTATTTAAGCAATAAAAATCTATTGAAGTATATTGCTTAATGAATCTGAATGACGTTTGTCTTTCCATATATATATATACAGAGATGGTGGCATCAGCTATGTTCAGTTACACAACTTAATATATTTACACACGTATTAATGACTTAAGAAATACCTTAGTTTCTTAGGTTATTCCGTGCTTAAGTATTCTATCTAACACGTTTCCTTTAAGATTATACACGCCAAACACATAGGATGCAGTAGTCTGAAACAATGGTGATGATGTTGGGATAAAAGCGACGAGAGACGTGAGAATATTCTGATATATTACTAGAAGCTTAAACAATGTCACCGTTGTTTGAATTTTTAAAGTCATAATTTATGTAATATTGTATAATACGTAAGAAATATTCTCTGATATATTATTAGGAGCTAAAACAATGCCGACGTTGTTTGAATTTTTAAAGTCATCAATAACGTAATATTGTGTTGGTATTTCCAGATTGACGGAATATGGTAACTACAGTATCCATACAGAAGGCGTTTTGTTGATTTATTTGATAGTCCCTTGGAGATATCTAATTAGCTTTAATAGCACATCCTTGATTAATGTAGTGACATTTATCATCTTCTGAAATTTGGAGAAAGTAATATCATTTTGACACCATGCAAAAACTTTACATATTTCACTAAAGGTCGTCGTGTCTTAATTTAATGAGATGAATTATAAATACGATCTTTAATCAGTCCCTGCATTTATAGCTTTTAAAACAAGCCACAAATTAAACTATATAAACATTGAATGCTTGACACGACCGTTCTTCCAGACATATGCACGGTTATGCCGATTGCTAATTGTTTTAATTCAAATAATTAACCCTATCCCAATGTTTGGTTTAAACACATTTTATTATATCTAAAATATTTGAAATGGTAGTAGTGTCATTTTGAATTTGCAAGTGGTTATCATAATTCATGTCGCTACCTGTTAAGCCTCATCTAAGAAAATCATCAAACAATAACTTTGAATCTTATATCTTTTTTCTAAGATAAAATAAATGAATACGACTTCCTCATCAATCCGATTGCAACAGCATGCATTCGCCATAATGATGAATTGAGGCATTTTTAAAAAGTTGTGTCCAGAAACCACATAAATGTAACCATTGTGTAAAAACCTAAATTTCCTTTTATTTTGCTTGATTACCATCCAGTAAATAAGTTGTATAAGTTTTATTCATGTCTCGTATATGTCAAATCATCTTTTTGTTTAACTAAGAAAATACAAATGTATTCAATACAAAATTGATATACTGGCTTTCTCACTAAATTCGGTCTGAACTCCACATAATGTACAAGCCCATGAATATTAAATTTAATAGTAACTCTCATTATTAATTGCCAAACCAGCAATCAATAGGTATAAGTATTAACGTGATTTAAGGTAAAAATTCAAACATTGTTATTTAGGTTTTAACGTGGAAATTCCCTATCAATTACTCATACTTTTAGATCCCATTTATTATGTCATTTTAAATCAAATATGGCTTTTATTATCTTTATTTTATAAACATTATGATTGAAACATATTAAAATACCAGTTGACAACATTATTAGTATTACTTAATATGTTTAACGTCAGTTGTATTTTTTCAAGCCTTCATGCCATTGTTTTTAAATAGTAGAACTCCATGTTTTATCACAATAGGATGAAAATTAATTCAGAAGAAAGAGTTCATAATTTGCGCTCAAATTGACCCTATTATTTAAATATTCGTAAGTTAGAGGCTCTTTATGCGAACCAGCTTTCATTGTAACACAATACGCCCCTCATCATCTTCATCGTCATCATTATTATTTACATCACCATCGGCAACAGCAGCGGTAGCAGCATTAGTAAATGGCACTTTACATTTAAGAAGATCTAAATATAGAAGTTTGTTGTTGCAGGATGTATACGGGTGTCCGATTTAACCAGTTTATTAACGTAAAGAAAGTTGGACAGACCGATATTTCTGGCAATATTCTTTAAGCATGCATTATTTTCGAATATATTTTGAATATCCTTTGAACTAAATAATAGACCGCCAAGAGAATCGCAGCGTCCTCTGTGGTTAAAATACAATTTATTATTTTATTGTTTCGTAATATGTTAAGGATTGAATAATAATTCGGTGTGTTTCATCGTGGCATGAAACGCAGTTGCCTAACATCTCATTAACATCGAAGGTATTATACCGTTTTTCAAACATGAAAGTCTTCTTAACTACCAAAAGAAACCGAAATGTCTGTCGTGTAAACGTGTCATAAGCGGTAAAAATTCACAGGCCCTTATAAATAATGCTTAAAGCGTGCATTCAAGCAAACACTTTGAAACGTTTTCGATATAAATACGAGCCTTAAAATTTTGATATCGGGGATTTGGGTGTTTGGTGTTAGTTATGGGTGAGACATGGGAAGGTTTACAATCTAAAAAAACGCATTTTTAAAGCAAATATTTGATTTTAGTGTTCCATGGCTCTAAAGTATTTGATAGGAGCATATCTTCAAGTTTTGTATATTTAATTACATTGTATATTTTTATAAGTTTTCATGCTACTTTATCGCTATTTTACTGTATAAGATATGTGTAGACTGTAATGCGAGAGAAAAGTCTACTTGTTGGTTAATTTTAGAATACAACGACTGGATTGTAATGTGAAAACTGGAATGAAGAATGATTTTTTATGCATTTTATTTGAATTCTTTCTTAAACGGAACTGTCAGTTTTTGCATTAAATACACCCATAACTTATTTTGTTATATAACACTGGTGTAATACAGCATTTTTACTGATGACGTCATAATGAAGTTTCTCTCATACCACTATTCCACCAAGTATTGATTTTAAATCTTTGCAAAATTGCATATTTGCGACAAAAACCATACGATAAAATAATTTTAGATTTCCTTTTTATTTAATGAAGTGGACTCAACTCAGTATTGATCTATACAAATATCAATTCAAACATGAGAACAAAGTTTATAATGTCAAATGAAACAAATGTTGGCACACTAAATTCCTGTATTAGGTTATAATATTTAAAAATAATATATAATTCAAAATACATAATTTAGATTGACATTAAAATGTTCACAATGTGCCATGAATAACAATGTCGATAGATGTATTATTTGAAAGACCTAAACCTTATTCATACATATGACTTAGTAAAAGGATACTATCAGGGTCATTTTATAATATACCAACCACATATTCTTTCCGAGAAAACGAGTCAAAAGATTCTTTATCAACAAGTTTCATACTATTATCATATAGCAAATAAATTACTAGAAGGAATCCAATTTACTCAATGTTTTTATATCAGTCAGTAGCAATGATTGATTAGCAATTACTTTTCTTGAATTGGATTTTTATTCTGATTTCTGCACTGAAAACATTTCAAGTAAGAAAAAGGCCCAGAGCTCGATTTATTTATTTGCTGAATATAAACGGAACGTTTTCCCATTTGCAACCATTGAAAACAGAAATAGAAAAGTTTCTTAACAATCTGACGATTCGTGTATCTTGCATCAATACCTGGTCGAACTGTTCACTCTTGTAACATTGGTATGTAAATGCTGCTGCATGCTAATATGATTTCTTGAAAATGCAATCAATCTCACAAGATTATTTCTATAAAAACCCGTAAGATGAAGCTAATCTAATGTAAGATGTTTTAGAACTTTGAACTAAGTAAAGCAATCGTTGATGCTTTCATGTTATAGTAAAGGATTTCTATAAAATCATCTCCTTCGTTTCCGTTGGTGCTTAAGTTGCAATAGAAAACGGAGAAAAGTGAGAAATAAGCTCTTGATGTTTGCATTTAAATTCTAGTTTTTAAATTTAAAATGTTGAAAGATATGTTGTTAAAATGCTTTGTTTAATAGCGATTTTGATACAAAAGACACACAAATTAGATTACTACAATTTCTTTCTTTTAAACTTTTATTTAATTTTATGTATTTCCATATATGAAAGATTTCTTTATTATGTAAACCTTAAAAACCCGTCGTGTTAATAAGGCTACCATTGTTAAATATTAATTTGCTCAAAAAGATAAGATCCAGGTTACTGCTACCGTGTTATTACACACACCTTTTTACACAAGAGAGTATCTGTAATGGAAAGCATTTAAACACTCTTGAACAGTATTTAGAAAATATCGAACAATATTAAATATTAGAACCAGTGATTCAATTGTTACCTAGTAAATGTAATTAGAATTCATTATTATGTTTCATCTATTTTTATGAGCACTTTTGATAAGACATTTAATTAGTTTAGGGTAAGTTTTAGGGCATGTAATGAAATTTGCTATACTTTTATTACAGCTGGAATTTATTAACTACTGCTCCAAATAGGTCTAAACAAAGGCTTAAACTGTGAATTTAATATAATATTTTAATAAATTTAAATAGTTGTTTCCTATTGTCTGCTTGTTTAAATTTGTGTTATCTTCCGATTTTTAGTTAACATATGTTATCTGCACGTCAACGTGTAAAATACGACTAGAATGCATTTCATTTCTTCATTCGATTTTGCACGAAGGTTTTGATTTGTCCCTTTCATGAAAAGAAAGCATTTTACCATTTACCAAACTAAATAAAGGTACAGACCTACGTCGAAAATCTGTGCACACACGTTTATGAATGCATCCTCTATTTTGAAAGACTATGGCATCATATATATCATTTACTATATTTCCATCTCGTGGGCATGAAAATAACGATGGAACGTGTTTTACACAAACGCATTTATGCTGTTCATAATAAGTTATATATACGAATATTGACTTCATTTATAATATTATTAATTGGATACAAATTCTTTAAGCATATATTAACTCATTCAAGTTTATAGTAAGGTCTAATTAACAACTTCAGACATACGTGTAGGGCAGTCGCCTAGTGATCATGTTGTTGTCTTTTCTAATCACACCATCTTAATCTAGACAAATACCCAAAATGTCATACTAACTATATGTTTCTAAGGAAACAGTGATAGATCCTGCCAAAGTACTTTTGATTTTCGATCGTGTTATTGGTTGGACTTCCTTTTTATCGCCAGTTTCTCGTGATCGTTTACCAAATATTCGTATCTGCAAGTTAAATGTTTCTTAATTTTGCCAATTATCAAATGACAGGTTACAAATAGCTATGCATATCTGAGGAGCTATTAAAAAAATTAATTTCAATTAGTTCATATTTTTGTCACAGGATTATTGTCACATTAACACATGTTTTATGATATATTGACGAAGCCTGGTACATGTATTATATTAATGTATACAAGTTATGTCCATATATATTTGTATAACTCAAACGACAAGTAGAAGACTAACACAAATGTGCCACAAACCTTATTATATGACAAATATAAAAAAGAAGTAAAAGAAAAGAATATTATAATGTTCATCGTGTCCATAGATTTATTGAACTGGTCATAACTAAGATGAAAAATATTTAATTCGTATGTTTAATTAAATGTTTTAATTAAATTCTCAATTACACGAATCAATAATGACGATCACAATATTGATTGCGACAAACTTATAATTACAAATTAATGCTAGGTAGCTATTTGATGCATGTTGTCTTGATCCGAATTGTCGGTGATATCTTTTTTCAATCTTGGTTAATAATGAGTTAAAGTTGACGAGTATCTGCACTATTCTAACTAAAATGATTTATATCGAATAAATTTGTAATCTTTACACACACAAACAGCCTAAAACAAGTTTTATATGTCGTCGTTGTTTTTTTGTTTTTTTTACTTTTTAATGTTGAAATAGATATATATTCTAAAAACAAAAACATAATATTCACTAAATAATAAATAAGCAAAGTGGACAAAAGTGAAAAAAATATGTTCAATGTCTGCTTTTATGTAGACGAAGCAAGGAAAAGTACCCAAAAATCTTTAATCTATTTACCAATGCCCATTTTGCCAATCAACTTATAATCAACATATCAGACGATTTACTCGCGTGGTGCTTGTATAGAAACGTCGAATACCAGAGATTAAAGAGAAAGGCAAGCGTTGCATTGTTTTGACCTTATAGACACGGGATCAATGATTAATCGGCGTTATGATGCCAAATTCACCAGGCATTTAGAAAGGGGGCTGATGGATAATTTCCGACATCAATACTAGTCTGCTCATCACCCAGGGAAGATATTTGTCTCTTGCCCTTTCTTCGAGTTATTTATATTTGAATTTGGCTTGATAATAAACTAACGTTTGTGAAAAAATGCGTATATGTGTAAAGGGCTAGCAGCGGATTCTTTTCCATTTTTTATTTGTCTGGTAAATTTTTAGACCATAAGACAATTGGATTCATTCCAAGAAAATGTAAAAGTTTAGATATCACAATTGTTATAAGTGTGAAAATTGAGTATGGTGTGTATTTTATGTGCTTTTGCTTTGAACTTAACAACTAAAATAGTATTTCAGTCGTCGGGTGTCAGTTTCGTGGTACGGTGTTGTTGTTTTCATTCGGCCTCTGTCTCATGGGAAACGCTTGTAAAAATCCTGTTTATGCCAAGAAGCATAGGTAGTGTTTTTCTTAATCTTCTAAGATTCAATGGAAATACAACCAAGTTGATTTCGTTTCTTCTTGGAGGCAATTTTGAACGATCTTAGCTAAAGACTAAGATGTGCAAGGACAGCTTGTTTGTTGAATTGTTGTTTGTACATGTATGCGTTTCATCGTGGTATGAAACGCAATTGTCTAACATCTTTTGGCATTAAACTCGGGGTGTTGATGTACAAACTATATACTTTGTAAACGAGTTTTGCTCAATTTATCACGATGTTTACGGCAGCTTAGTAACCAATACTAGCAAGATGAACTCATGTGTTTATGTTATGTATAATCAAATTTGTTCAATAAAGCAGTAAAGCGCATTTGACATTTTCATTTAAGAAAACATAATCCGCTTTATATGCATACATTATTTGTAAAGAAAAAATGATGATAATCATGTTGAGTTATTTTAAAGGACAAAACAACCATTTTATATATTTTGTTAATACATGCTCATGGGTATTTTAAAACTGCTCGTTACCGTTATAAACAAGAGTGAAATAAGAAGGCTCGGACAGGGTTACCGTAATTAAGTCTTACTGTTTCTACAATTTAATATTCTTGATAGTTCCGAGATTTATTTCATTCGCAATAGAAAGTAAAACGTTTTTATGCAGGTGCTTATTGTTAGTTGTGTCACTTTGACGGGATACTTTTATTTACACTGTTTGTTTGATAGAAAAACCGTCAGGAAGTGCGAGGTTTGAGCGCTCCACAAACCAGGTTTAAGCACCCCAGTTGGCCATTTTGCCGACTGACCGTTCCAAGGCGGTAACTGATGGTTTTTCTTTTTGTGTGTTATGTCTCGTCTCTGTGTTTTTTGTCACATTTACATTTACCTTGTCTGCCTTGGTCTGCAGGTAGATAAAATTTAAATATCTGTGAAAATTTTGATAGGACCTTTTCTTATTTACCTATTATTAGATAAAACATTCCATTTCAAGCTTAATTAAACGTTTATAAACGTTTGGATTTAGATTGTTATGAATGTATTTGATAAAGACTTTGGAAATTACTCTTACCAGCTGGTTCGTATTCCCGGTAGCATTTTACCAATATAAGATATATCTCGGATGTATTAACACTAAGTCACTGTTAATGCAGGGTGACGGTAGATTCCTCGAGGTTTGACGCTAGACATGACAATTTTAAATAGGCAATTTTTTTATTAATGTTATTTTTATCTGTAAAAAGTAAAAGAGTAGATATATAAGGAGACAGAGTAACAGGTTCTAGAACCCAATTCAAACCATTTTGTGTGTATGTGTGATAACGTATTTTATGTTCAATATGAATTTTATAACATAATCCAGTTGTGTTACTAATTTGCAAACCTTTACAATAACAGTTTGTAACTGAAGCACGACAATGTTATATACGTGTACTGAAATGGGACAAATCGGTTGATTAATCTTTGTTCATAATATAAAGTTTAAAGCATGCAAATTCATAATCAACAAATATGAACTTTGGATAGAATATCAATAAACATTTAGAGTTGGGAAAAAATAAGATGCTTCAATAGTCAATACAATGAGTCTATATTGGTACAAACATCAACATTTAAATCAACCAACGGACGCTAATCGCATGCAAATACAGTGAGGCATCGCAATACAGTTTTTATCAATCATTAAGGCAATTTTCTATTTTAGTAAGCAGTTAACAAGTTATTTCTTTAAAAAAAAGTAATATCCTTTTTTTCTTTTCTCAAGAAATTATGACAAACTCATATCAGAATAGGAACATATATTAAGATGTGAAAAGGCACAGGACAAAGGTATTCACATTCCTGTCAAATGTTATAACAAATGTGCGACAAAACACTTAATAAAATAGAACAAATCCAAAGGTTACCGCCTTGGAATGGTCAGTCGGTAAAAAGGTATACTGGCATCCCTCCATCTGTGAAAAAGATATCCTGGCATCCTTAAACCGGTTTTACAGAACTTTAACTTCGAGCTTCTATAATAAGATAGATCGCCTTATATTATAAAATGCACATACATTTATCAAACAAACAAAAATAGATTTTTATTTTCAATATAGAATAATCAAAGATAAATATAGCTGTAGTTATTCGTGTTTTATATGGTATGACTTTTAGTTCTAAAAACAATGCAATCATTGATAACATTTAGACACATTTGAAAAAAATATACATCATAGAGATGTTGTCCAAAGTCAAAAATTTGCATTTTCCCCGGCGATTAAATTGATCCTGTCTATATTGAATATATATTAGGTGATAATGTCATTCAAATATTTTCATCTTGGAATCTTTTAGAAATGTAAAAAAATAACTTGACTTCACTTCAAATTAATCTTATTTCTTTTCCTTTTATTTATTTTACTTTTAGTGGCCCATATATGCTGATATGCTATGGAACTGCAACAAAGAAGCCCTTTAATGTTAAGGTTATTATCTTATGACCTTCCAAAACACTCTGCCTTTTGTTAGTTGTCTTGAGTTTGCCTTCTCATCGTCTAACCCCAGTATAATTATATGAATCAGTCCATAAGCTTGTTGCTGTTAAATCAAAAGACCATTTGCCCAAAATCATAAGAAGAGATTAAAAACCTTTCCTTTTTTTGTGACATAAACATGAGATTCAGAAGTTTTCATCATACACCAAAATTTAATCAAGAAGAAAATATTGCAAGAAAGTAATACTTTATATAATGCATCTGATATTGGTTATCAATAAACATTGCATACGTATTTTCAGATTGATCTCGGTATAGTGTCTATTCACACGAAATGTCGGTTTAAGTATAGAGAGAAAATATTGGTGTGATACTCAAATGATTTGATTCCTTTTAATTAACCGTTTTAGAAAATAACTCCATTTAAAAGTTTCCATTTTAAACCGATGGATACGTAAAATATCACGCAAACAAAAAGAAATGCCATGTCATGGCTACATTTAGAGAAACAGGTGATTCTTTTTGTTCATTTAGAAAAGCGTAAAAGTATCTTAAAGTATAAAACTGGTCCATATCTTGCTTTACTCATTCTCGCTTGGAATCAATATCAGTGCTTTCGAAACAAGTAGCGAGAGTTTATTTTGGCAAAATCTTTCAGAAAATTGTTGTTGTTTAAAACTTAATTGTCGCTGGTAATGTAAAAAACAATAACTAAAACCTTTTTAAAGTTCATTATCTTTTTTCATTGACAACATGGATTTCAATAAAAATATGAACGGGGAAGGCATTGTCAAAAGTGTTTGGTCAAAACTCGTTTGTTATAAACTAGGGGTACAGATATGTATTCGACATGGCCGGTACCTGTCTGACATATGTTCTTTAAGTAATTGTTGATGCTTTTTGCCTGTCTGTGTATAAAGTCAGTATACCTACAAACATATTTATATGACAAAGATCCATAAACAAAGTATATTTATCCGATGTTTTCTCTGTTCAAACCTTACCCATTAACCGTCTATGATTTGACCATTTTTGATTATTATGCCAAAATGACACGAAATACGATCCTCTCGATGGACGCTCAAAAGAAAACTTAATCTTACTGATACGCCAAGTAGCTCTGATATTGGGAATTGTTCACTGCCCCTCCTGTGGTATGATAACTCCTAATTAAACATATTTCTTGTGGGGCAACTTAAGCCAGCAGAAAACACAACGTTTGCCTACATGTTGTATCTTGTAGGAATTTGGTTTTGGGTGTTTAGTATCGAACTGCGAGCCAGTATTTTTATATATTGATACCATTCAGCAGACAAACACACAGTTTGCCAACATCTTGTAATAGTTTACTTATTTTATAAAATCATGCGAGGGCAATATCTGTTATGTCTATAATTTATTACTGTCATAGAAAAAACAGAAAGTATTTTATCGTCGTAATCGACACATAGTGTACAAGTTTAAAATGCGCAGATGCATTTTATGTCTTCAGAAACATCGACAACGTTAACTTAACATATTTTCAACGACTTAAACCAAATCGCTTTTTATAACCATCTAAAGAAAAACAACAGCAGTTAACAACAGTGATTAAGAAATTTCTGTATACTTAAGTTAAACTTGCAATATTTACTCAAGGCAGATATTTAGCAAATGCCTCGATGTCTGAATAGATTGATTTCATGCTTAACACTCGTAATTCGAAGACCGTGTGTCGTATTTGTATATTTATTTCACACACACAAGCATTTCTTCTGTCAGTTTGGGAATATTAAGACAAGAACGAGATATTGTAAACAGGACCTAAAGTATGTTTTATCTAAAGCTGTATATATTAAGAAATAAAATAAATCCTTTCTTCAATTGTTATTGTTACACTGTCATTTTTTAAAGCCTTGTTCATCACATAAAATATCTATTTTATTTTATCAATAGTTCACTGTATCAAATGCCACTTAGAGGACATAATTTCTTCCCTTATGTCGATTTTTATCATATGTTTCACATATGATAAATCAATGGCATTATGACAGTTCATTATCAGCTATCATAATCAAGAACAAAAGTGTAAAATTGCGAAAATTATCTTATCAATAGTATTATCATTTGTATATAGAGGCATAGAAAAAGGTAATAGTAGAAGTAGTAGAAGAAATAGTCTTTGTTGCTGTAGGAGTAGTAGTAGTAGTAATAGTAGTAGCAGTAGAAATACTTGTGCATTATATACATTGTTACAATAATATCAAATAGTAGGAGTAAGAATAACTGAAGTAAGTAAGTACAAATAGTAGCGAAGGTGGTTGTAGTAAAAGTTGTAGTGGTAGTTGTAGTAGCAGTACTACTAATAGTACTAGTAGTAGTAGCAGTAGTATGAGTAGTATGAGTAGTCGTATTAGCACTAGAAGTTATAGTAATAGCCGTAGTAGACGTAGTACTAAAAATAGCTGTAGAAGTCGGAGTAGTTATAGTTGTTGTTATTGTATTTGTAGTTGTAGTTTTAGTAGTCGTAGTAGAAGTGGATGTGGTAGTAGTAGTAGTAGTAGTAGTAGTAGTAGTAGCAGTAGTAGTAGTAGTAGTAGTAGCAGTAGTAGTAGTAGTAGTAGTAGTAGTAGTAGTAGTAGTAGTAGTAGTAGTAGTAGTAGTAGTAGTAGTAGTATATCCAAACAAAGGTAATAAAAGTAAGATAACAGTAAAACGTAAAATAATTAAAACAAGCAGACACCATTTTGTTATTAAATTTACTCTTCTGTGCAATGATACGTTCAAAGAAAGCCGGAATAAGAAAAGAAATGAAAAATAATAAACAGTATACTAGTACAACAATACGACTTTTTAATAAACGCGTTCAAATGTTAACTAGGTCATAATTTCGGCACATTCTTTAACATATTGCCTTCATGTTGCTGAGTTCAAACAAATCTGATTTTTTAAACATAAGCAATAAGAAAGTGCTGTTTTTGTAATCAATAAGACAATTCTTAAAATTTCATTTATACGAGAAAATAAAAGGCCATGTACCTCAAAGCGGTCAATGATGATCTTGATTCAGGCTCAAATCTATATATCTAAGGTTTAGACAGGCGGACGGAGAGAATCAATTCCGCAAAGCCATTTGCTTCCGCTAGTTAGATTAAGTTTCTTTCAACATTTCACCAGTGACTACATCTATATAATTCTGGTGTCTGTGCACTGTCAATACCGTCGTTGAAGAAACACGAACGTTTGATGTTTCCTTCTGGAAATAGACACATCACTTATATTTCTTATTGATAAATAGAAAACGCAATGTCAATGTAATGGATCTAATAAAACGTTTTTTTTTTAAAGTAAGAAAGAAAATGTATTAATTGATAAAAACTAATCTATACTCTTACACCTTTTGTAGACTGTTACAGAGAAAGATTTTAATACTTTGGGTTGTTTTAGCCAGAAAGGTCATGTGGTTCAGTTTCTGGAGTTGAATGAACGATTAACGACATTAATATGTCAGGGATAACAAGGATTATGTGCAAAAACTTACAGTTTTGTAGTCGGTAAACTTAACAATTGAACGTTTATAAAAAGGAACTACGTAAACACTTGCTCAGAAGGAAAATACAAAACAGCACAAAACAGTAACACTACTGGTCTTCTTGTCATAGACAAGAACAACTGTCTATATAAAAAACATTCACACTGCGGTTTATGTTAGGAACACAAATGTTATGAGACCTTAGATGTCATTAAATGTTTTACCAAAGCCCAATCTTGGTGATTGATTCAACACCAAATAAGTTCTCTAGTTCAATTAAAAAGATTATCCTAATGCTCCTGAGGCAAAACGCGAAATATATTCCAAATTCAAAATCATTTTTTCAACCATATTTGGCGAGCAAGCTAACACGCAGTCGGTCTTGTTTAATTTTTGTTACAAATTCGAAGTTTTTAGCTAAATAATGTTTCTGTTCTCACACATCACTAAATACAGCGGACCTGGTCAATCGGTAGAGCGTCGGCTCCAGATACGGACGGCCCAGGGTTCGATCCCGAGCCGCGACATACCAAAGTCTTTAAAAATGGTAATGGTATAGCTCCTTTACTAACCCACAGGCAAATATAATGGTAGTTCCACGACTGGTTGGCCCGGTGTCAGGATAGTGTGACAGGGTGTGATATCATGCCAGGTATTCACGGCATGCTATACACAATGAAGGCAGCACTTTATCTGCTTCTAGTGGACACCGTCTCAAGATAACTGAAATAATGTTGATTGGACGATAAACCCAAAAACACAAAGATCAATAATTAGTTCGGTAATACTTCACAGATATTTTGGTTACACCATATTATTATACAACAGTTATGAGGATAGTAATCATGAAAGACCAACGTTTCTATATGCTTGACAAATGTAATAACCGATTTTGTAGAATAGCAAACCTATACTTTTTGATGATTGAAGCTTTTATCACGGTATCTTGGTAAGGTTTTCATCCTGTTTAGTTATTTTAATTATAAAAGAGCGTTTTAACAACATGTATAATTGTCGTTACGGTTGATTTGCTAACTGAATGTTTTCTGAACACGTTTCTTGCAATCAGTCGGATTTCCCAAGAGAAATCATGCGATTGTGAAAATTAAGTTAAATTCAATTAAGTTTGATGTCATTTTAGAAAACTGGTTGAGGTTTGTTTATTTTTTCCAGAAATTAGTATTGTTAACTGTATTGTGTATATTGGTTGCAATTTTCGGTGAAAGCCTTATCAGTTCGAAATATCTTCTCTTTATCTTACAGTATTAATACTCTTTGTATATAATTCAACATTGTCTGCTTTCCGGGCACTGCTGACCGCACCTACTATGTGTGATGATAAAATATGTATTAAATTACTTTAAAATGTATGAAAAGAACTCAATTTTATTGAGTAAAATCCATTCTGTAATGGAAATTATAAATGCGTTTTGGTCGTAATTTGACATAATTCTCACAGGCACATTATAAATTTTGAAATATCGACAATGTTGTTTTAACATATAATTTGACATAAAGAACATTTTGGAAAATAAATAAGATACAAAGGACACGCAACTTTTGTCTGTTCGTAGAGTAATATTAATTTGATAAATTGAATATTCTTATTAATAATAATTTGTCTAAAATAGTTGAAACAAGCCATCTTGCATCATTCTCGATTAATTGGGGTTTTAAACGTGTATCAAACTTGAAGGAAAATGGGACGGGCGGGGTAGTGAGGTGTTTCCTAAGACAGGGACTAATAAGCGAAGAAGTGACCGGACGTGGGCTTTATTAAATGACATTGGGGGAGCCTGCTTGGACAGGATATAGAGCAAAGACGATCGATAAGGTAATCAAGTGGTAGAGAGAACTGGGTCATGCAACAGGCAGCAATTAGGTAAGGTCCAGTTTATCGATAACACAGCTTTTAATTGTTTGTTGGGTTTTGTTGTTATTGTTGTTGTTTTACTTTACCGAGTACCCGAACAGTGATTTTAACTCGAGTATAATCTTCCGATCGAGTACTGGAGTTATCGTTGACATCCCTTTTCAGCACATTGCTGCAATGTCTGAAAAAAACGACCAAAATAATCTTGCTTTAAGCTCTTCATCAATCACGATTTAAGATTCGTTGAATGTTTAAATCGAAATAACACATGTCAAATGTCTTACATCCTGATTATTCAAATATCACTATTTGTATACTTGATATATATCGCAATTCACTTAAGACAATATGCCTTAAATTAAAATTAAAGTTGTTGACCACATTCTCGCTTTAAGATTTTTAATATGAACAGTATAGAGAGCATCTCCATACTAAACGTGTCTTTTATTGATAGACTATATCAGGAGACATTATATTAACACATTATTATTTTCATTTAACACATATTCAAAAGAGGTGCAACGCAATACCCACGCAGCAGAAATACAAACAAAATCACAATTCAATTTATTGCTGTATTTCAGATTATAGTTACCTGAAGTAAACCGTTTGATACGTCTTGACTTGACATTGTGAGGGGCAAACCTACGCATGAAATTAAAAGACATTTTATCTAAGGATATTTGTAAATATTTAAATGCTTCTTACATTTATAAACCCTCTCTCAAACCGTATTATTTTAGATACTATTAATTTTTTTGTTGTTTTGACAATAAAATTTTAAAATTGCTAAGGGCAACGTTATTACAATTATTGGCATATAACCAGGTACTTTTTAGTATCATTTTTGAAACATTTTAAAAGTATATATTATATCATACACAATGTCAATTATTTGAAATTCACCTTATCCAAAACAAGAACTTAAAAACACTTTTTGTATTATCTTCTTAATGTAAATTGGTAATGTCTCCAGGAACACAAAACATAGCTGGAAAAGTTATGTCCAAAAAATACAAAATAATTGTGACAAAACCATAGTAAATAATAAAAAGTCGCTCAAACAAATATAAAAGTAGTTACACGACTGGTCGGTCTTTTTTCAGATAACTAAAATACTGTTGTAGAAACGGTAAAACTTAAATAATGCTTTATTTGACTTAGAAATAAGTACATATGAGACAAAGTGACAAAATGAAGTGAAATATAAACGTTTTTTATTGCCTCGTAGTTTTACAAGCAATATAATTTGTATCTTAGGCCAGCCTTGAATTTACATTTGGCCAATTTGAAAACCCGGTTACATAAAAGAACTGTCCTCCAAAGTCAAACATTTGCATTTATGCCTGCGCTTGTTGAATGACTTCTGATTAGATTAAATATCTATTCAGTAATTATGTGGATCAAATGTTTGCTTTTCGACCTTTTTTCCCGAAATAAAAATTAATTTGGGTTATTATATGCTAATGAATAGCAAAGTTGAAAACTAATTTGTTTAGTTGTTTTTTTTATTACAGGAACTCTAACTTAATCACTTTTAGATATTGCTTTCTAAACTCTATATAAATAAAACAGTTAATACATCTTAATAGCATATATTTTCTAATTGCATAATTAATATTTTCTTGCTTTTTAATCTTTTAAGAAGTTATGTGCACAGTTTCAATTAATTCCTATTCTATTTATCTTTTTTCTGTCTGTCAATCCCTCTGTTAACAATCAAAGGAAGAAACTTGGAAAAATACATTAATTAACTCAAATTTCTATGATCTTTGCTACTCATGTTTATCCTATATGTTGAGTGTTGTTGTATAAATGTTTGGGCAACATGCCAAACATCAAACGTATACAATCCACAAGGAAATGTCAACAGAAAATAATAATAATAATCTTACCGATGTGGCCAGTGTCACTGATGTCGGAAATTATTCATCGACCCTATATGTAACAGTTCGTTGATTGGCATGATAGTTGAAATTAATCATTGATTCCTTATGGAAATCTAAGGTCTATAGAAAAAAAAACAATGTTTGCTACATCGTTCGTATCTAGCATCTTAACATTTATGTGAAAACATGCGAGGAAATTGTCTGATATGTTGATAATGTAAAGCATAATTACCATAGAGGTTACATGACTTGACTTAGTCGGTGCATGCTGTTGTTGTTGTTTTTGTTCTTGTTGTTTCTTTTCTTTACTTTCTTTTTTTTTTTTTTTTTTTTTTTTTTTTGCTAAAAAAATTAAAAAGTGATGCTTGCTGTATTTAATATAATTTAACTCATTATATGTAAATTTGAAACATATTTTCGATGTTTTGTTTTGGTATCAAAGTATTAATAATATAATGAGACAGTTTGTTATGTTATTTTTATTTTGTACAGAACTTGCTGTCTATAATTCAGCACATAATAATGTCTAATAGTCGGTTGCGATTTAGAATGTTCTTGTACCTGTGTTTTGTACATCAAGTCGTTTTATGTCAAAAGTAATAAACAAGTTTGACATTCAGAAACGAAAAGAACTTTTTCATAGCTTA
>CM017563.1:31074842-31079842 GCA_007844125.1 Sinonovacula constricta
CCATAGTTTGATATAAGATTATAATGTAATTCAAAGTTATGACGACGAAGAGATATTGAAGCTGGAAGAAATTTTACCTGAATAAAACTGATGAACGGGACTAAAAAGGTTCGAGTCCCTGTCAGGGAGAGAACTTTCTTGTAGTGGGAAGCCAGCCAACTTTTGGTGTGCCGTCGGTGCTACCTAGACATAAGTCTGGGGTCTTCACCCCCACCAAACATTCGTTGGACGTCACATAAACGACATGTATTGCCGTAATTGTGATGTTATGAAAACAAAAATAAACTGAAAGTAGAAAAGGATAAAGATTGTAGTAGCGGTAGTATTAGGAGGACGAAAGAGGAGAAAAGAAATAAAACGACGAGGACAATGCGATTAAAAAGGGACAGAAGAGGTTTAATATAATCGGTTACATACGAGTAGGACCAACAGTAGTAGTTAAAGTTGTCAGAGCAGGTGGTGGAGGCGGTTAATAAGGTAAAAAAGCAGTTTAAAGTTTAAACGAATGAAAAATAAGAAGTAAAAAAAGAAGGTGAAAAGGACAGAAAGAAAGAAAACTGAAAAAAAATAATATGCGAATAAGAAGGTGAAGATCAAAAGAGTACAGGAGGATAAGGACCAACAATAATGTAGTAGAAGTATCAAAAGAAGGCGACAGAAAAAAACCAGAAAAAAAGAAGAAAGAAAAACAGTAGTCCGTATAAATAGGCGTAGAAGCAGTAGCAGCAGCAACTAGTAGTATTAGGCTGCCTAATTATTATTATTATCATCATCATTAATATAAATATAAGTAGTTAATTAGTAGTAGTAGTAGTGTTGCAGTAGTAAAGTAACTGCCTGTATTATTAGTTATTATTATTATTATTAATATCATTATTATCATTATTTTAATGAACGGGACTGTAGTAGGAGTAAAGAAGTAGTAAGTAGTAAGTAAGTAGTAGTAGTAGTAGTATATAGTAGTAGAGTGGTAGTAGTAGATTAGTGTAGTAGTAGTAGTAGTGATAGTAGTAGTAGTAGTAGTAGTAGTAGTAGTAGTAGTAGTAGTAGTAAGTAGTAGGGAGAAGTATTGGGGGTAGTTTTCTGTATTCATTAGCGGTAATGCTTTGCAAAGGATGTGTATGTAAACAGTACAATTTTCAGACATACCTTAAGAATGGAGTTCATCATGTTTGCGACTGGTGCCGACACCAATTCAGGAAGGCATGCCAGGAGACAAAGATTCGTTGCCTTGCAATTGATAAGAAAAGTTGGCCAGCCTTGATGGCCTTTTGGAACACGGTGACGTATTACGGCACTCGCATTTTATAGATATGCATATTCAACTTTCAAAGTGCTCATGACGAATAAAACAAAAAATGTGACTGTTTAAACGATCGAAAGAAAGCTGTTGTATATGATGAATCGTGCAAACTTATCAAGAACACGCATTGGCAGCATATTTATAAATGTTATTTGATAATATGATGCAGCGTTTTTACTAAAGCATTTTTTCTCTATTTTATTATTTGTTTGTTTTTTATATATATATGTTTATTATTTCATTTAAAAGATCGATACACAAAATACTTAATGGCAGCAGTAATAAACAATTTAATGAAGAGTAATAAATAATTAAATAAAGAGTAGTCAGTAATTAAACATAATTGTTAACATAACCAGTGCAACATTATGGAGTATGTCAAACAAAATTTTCTCAACCCTTGTTTAAACATAGCTATTGTACTGCTGTCCTTATAACAAATACCTGACTTCGGAATTAATAAGAGACATTTAGCCTGTCAGATGACGTACTGAATTTCACTCATTCTGCCGGGTTCGATTCACTCCGCAGCTGGCTACTCATTGTTACGTCTATCAGTATAAATATAATATTTAATATTCGGTGCGTTCTTTGCCAACCAAGTTAGAATCGCCAGCCTATAACTCCCCATCCCTGACCTCTTGGGTTCGAGTCCTAGTTTGGGACACTAACATTTATGTGGGGACATTTTTCCAGCTGACTGGTGCGTCGATGGTTCTTAGCATATATTTGTCTGTGATTAACTCCGAGAATAGAAGATGCACCTTGTTATAATTGCTTCTAATGGACGGTTTGATAAGCTATTTAAATTAAATTAAACATTAATTTAATAACATATCTAAACATTTCCAGTAGACTTGTAGGTGGTGTTTTTGTTCTTTATACTTTAAGATCTCAAACATTAGGTAAGCATATAAGCTGGCATGACATTTGATATGTCTAAGCCACATTTGCTGCACTGCTTCTATACGACGCTGTACATCTAAAAGGTATAATAACTATTGTAACATTAGAAATAGTAAATTTCCCAGCTGAGTTACGCAAAATGGCTTCATTTTGCTGATATGAAACTGATAACCTGGGTTTGTGTCATGACTTAAAGGTTTGAATCCGATAGTTTACCTTTGTAAAATTTATGTAACTATATGTTACTTCTGTTTAGGGAACTTTAGACATACTTTATTCATAACTTAATACATTTGACTAAGTGAAGGCGATTCTGGATATTTCCTCAATTGCTAGACAGTTCATATTGTAAAACATATCGCTCGAAATAGTAATTCTTTCCAAATCTATAAATAACTACGATGCTGACTTCTGCTAAAAATAGATATCGACGTCAGGGGTGATTACCCAGGATGATGATATAACGATATCTCAAAGTAAATGGTCACGTGGTTTTCTTAGTTTAAAAATAGCTAACCGTGCAACGTGGCTAAGATAAGAAATGTTGTTTGTAATGACTAGTGTGGTGTTATGCTCCATTTTTCGTATATATGTTAACATCAATAAACAGCATTCCGTGAAATCTTATCAAGTAATAATAAATATTAACGTTTTTTTAGAGAAACACAATCTGGTTCAAACTGTCGGATACCACATTTTTAGGCCTGTTGATGAACACAAGATGAAATCGTTTATACTCCTTATCCAGTGTAATTAAAGTGGTGGACACAACAGCAGCCCAAACTATTACTTTCTAATTGGTTGAATTGTCGGTTAGTTTGAGTTATTTTTATTATAAAAGTCAACTTTCTGTTCATATTGACTAATTCATTCTACCCGACCGGACCAGGTAGCGTAATCGGTAGAGTGTCGGCCTCAGGAACGGGATGCCCCGGGTCCGATCCCTGGCCGAGACATACCAAAGTCGTTAAAAATGGTAGTGGTATACCTCCCTTGGTAACGCTCAAGCAAATATAAGGGTAGTTCCACGACTGGTTGGCCTAATGTCAGGATAATGTGACTGGGTGTGGTATCATGTCATGTGTTCACGGCATGCTTTACACAGTGGAGGCAGCACTATATCTGCTTCAAGTGGACACCGTCTCCAGATAACTGAAATACTGTTGGGACGATAAACCCAATTAACATAACAGTCTACAAGAAGAGTCTACATGTATGAGGTCTTCAGTAGTAAAATATACAATACATATATCTTTGTTTGATCAATATGTATATTAATATGTACTATTGTTTGTCATCTTTAGTGTGAATGTTTTGTAGTCAATACATTTTTCGTGTTTTACTTATTCTCACGCCCTACGATGTTGACACCGTAATCTTCCTGAGTAAATAGTGTATAGTCAATAAACAAGTTGAAAGTATAACACCACGCCTTTATAACAATCTCTTTTTGAAACTTAAAACTTGTGCTGAATCGTAAAATGTGATTATTTCTAAAAGGAGCCAGAATGTTTTTTATTACATTGGTTATAGAAAATATTTTGTTTTATTGGTTAACGTTTTTACACATTTTATATTAATTTAGTCACAGATATAACTGATATTCTGTTAGAGACAAAATTCGACACAATGTTAAGCTGTATGTATTGAAAAGGTGAACTCCTAAAGAAAAATAACAAAACAATGAGCAGGAAATTTTGTTTATGTTTTGTTTATTTTACTTTTTTGCTACATACTTGAATACAACCATTGCTGTAAAATATTTCAAAGTCACATTCGTTCGGAAAGGCATGCTTACATTTACAATTTACAACAACTACAGAAACTTCACCAGTCCAACATTGAATAATATGCAATGACTGTTTTAAAGCACTGAGCGACTTTGTCAAGGTCAACTTACTTATTATTTATTTGTTTATAAATTGTCAACTTTGTACCGAGTATTGGAATGAATTATGGCCCATTATCACTTGATTTTGTATGAACAATTGTTCTTCAAAAGATTGTGTTGTCTCGAAGCTGGGAGAATCAAACGCGTTGCGATGTTTTTACTAGGTTCTAAGGGCCTTTAGCTCCACGACCTAGTAATACATATTTTACATGTCCTGTTCTTACGCAAATTTGTGACCAAGTCGCTTTAAGGTTATTAAAAACAGAAACCCTCTACCTACAGCCAACATTAGGGTTGTAGTTAGGGCAGTTTGGAATGTGTTGTTGGAGATAATCTTGAATGGAAGCTATGATGGTCTCACAGGATCCTGTGATGTCAAGGTTATGGTTGCATTTGTCAGTAAACACCTTCAACCAGACAATCTCGCAGGTACACTCGATGGCGTTGTCAGGAAGCTTTAATGTATGCAGTGACCGGAGAAATCTGATTGCCTCCGGCATGGTTTTGATTTTTGTATCTTGAAGGTTCAGGGTGGAGAGTAGGTTCAAATCCTTAAAGGTTTCATTGGCTATGTACTCAAGAGGGTTACCGGTGATGTCGAGGGACAACAGGTGTGTCAAGCCATCAAAATCGCTGTTCTCAAAGCTGTGGATGTTGTTCTTGGCCAAGTTCAGGGTTTGTAGGTTTGTTAATTTAGACAACGCCCCAGGAACTCTTGACAAGGAGCAATTGCTAAGACTGAGGTTTCGTATCTGGGTTCCCACGGCAAGTTCAACCGAAGCGTCGCTAACGAAGGCCAATCGGTTCGAATCTAAGACCAACGTTTCGACATGTGTCAGGTATCTCAAAAGCGATGGGAAGACAGTCAGGCCGTCATCAACAAGAGATACTGTCCTGAGA
>CM017563.1:31082342-31184842 GCA_007844125.1 Sinonovacula constricta
GTAAAATACGAAAGCAAAAGCAAAAATATGTAACAAAAGAGAAATAAAAAACTGTTGTGTTTGAACCTTCTAATGTGACATTGTAATGATGACCCCACTGACAGAACATTTTGGTGGGATGGGGTGGTGGGTGGTTCGTATGAATCAAGATCCATTCAACTTTCTTGCAGTAAATATTAGATACATATATACACGTTAAGGGACCCTAAGTTCGACCTAAGCAGTCGAAAGACAAAATTTTAAATATAAGTATTTTTAAGCTTAAATATATGTCTTTTTACAACTCTATATTCTTTCACCTGGTTGGTGGGGAGGGGGTGCATCCGCCACCCCCCCCCCCCTCCCCACTCCACGGATCCATTCCTGAACACTGACCTAGGTTTGAAGTTATGGTACCAAAGTGCATTAACTTTCATACTTCCGCGTGTAGTAAGGCTTCGCGTGCGGAACCATTTAAATTAAAATATTGTTTTATTGTCAGAATTATGAAACAACACGAATTTCCTGTTTAAAAGATATCCCCCTTTAAAACGTAACATTGTGTCTATCATATCCAAACAGCTTGACTAAATCTAACTGATATCCATCTTCAAGTACCTGTGATAAAGATGTCATTTGTTGCTTAGGTAGAAATTTAAAGCGCATATTGCTCATGTCCCCATTCTTTGGTTGCTATTGCTTGTTTGCTTTTATTTTTTTAATAAAAAAATGGAACTTTTCCATTATCAGTTGAAATTACTCACCGGTTTGGGACGGTTTAATGTACTTTGATACTTTGCTTATTGTGCGTATAAATTATTTATAGTAGTCCTTTCATGATTTTTCTCTTAAATAATCTTATATGAGCCTCCGTGGTGTGGGGATTAACATAATATTTGCATAGGACTCCGGATCGAAGGGTCTGTGTTTCGAGACCCGCACCAAGCCCGAAATATCACCCTGCTACTGATGTATACCACCTACGAACTGGTTCTACATTTATCAATAAAGTGTAGAGTCGAGATGGATATGAAAATATGTAAAGAACTTGTTTTTACAATAAATTTGTAATAAAATGGATTTTAAACTAAAGACAAACCGATACTATTTACAAAATCAGCAAATAGCATATCACTTAGAACAGGGAAGGGCATGTCGAGAGAAATTTTGAAGTTTAAGCAGAGCGTAATTACTCTGTATATCTACTGCACCTTCCCTGCACACATGAATACTTGTGTAATTCATCGTAGTGTAAAATTTTACAAATGAGTCCTCGAAATCTTATACATGAAACATTAAAGCCGTAACGAAACAATGTAATATTAAGAAAAATAAAAATTATTTGAACCAAATGTTTTTTACTTTTTTTTCATGGAAATACACGTTTTGTTTTTTTTTTTAAAAAAGAGATCTTTGTGGGGTTCGGGCAAGCATTAATTTATAATGATTCTTGAAGTCCTCGTTTCTGTGTCCAATAGACCAGGGTACTAACTGTAACTTAAATAAGGTATTTTAATTGTTATGTTTTATTACAACATAGTTGTATCAGGACAGATCACATGCCATTACCTCATTGGATAAATGTAGTGAACTATGGGCGCTCTAGTTATGTAGCTGGCCCCCCATAGCATGGTAAAAAATCCCGTGTTGTTGTTGTCACGACTTTTCCTTCAAGGGCATTATTTAACATTTTCTTGACACTGGAATGACCTGTTTTGGAACTGCCGTCCTTCCAGGTACAGCCTCATTGCCGAAGACGGCAACTCCGCTAGGGAAAGTAGATCCAGAATTGGACATAAAACACCAGTTAAAAAATACTCGAGCAGCTACTGGCATTGACACAGCATACTATATCTTGTGCCAAATCTGGGAACCAAGTCCAAATCGACCTTATGTGTCATCTTTGGACGCACAGAAGCTCTAGAACTCCAGCTCTACGGATTAGACCATGTCATGGTTGTCTTCGACTCCCAAAGGCCGACCAACAGTAACATTCACGTTTTGCTGTGGAGTAAAAAGTTTGTTTTGTTTTGTTTTGTGTTACATTGCACCGACACACCTATAGTGATAGTGGCGACATCCATCCTATTATTGGTGGAGGAAGACCACAGACTTATGCCTTTGTAGAACCAGTGTTGCACCGCAGGTTAGCTGGAAAACTTCTCCACATGAAAGTTTTTGCTCCGACCGGGACGCGAACCCACGAATCAAAAGTATATTGCTTATTGTTTAAACTTTCTCTTAAAACCGCGTCACAGTCTGGGTTTGATCCTACGGCCTTCCTGAATTGAATCAGATGCTGTACAAGGTCCGGCGAAACATATCAGAACAAGAAATACTTTATTAAGAAGAAAAGGAATATATGCAAATATTCTCTCTTTTTGCCACCCACCAAAAACGTGAACGATATTTAAAGCACCTATATCAAAATTAATAAAATTACACAAAATTAGGATCGAGAATGGTGAGTATTGTATATTTGCATTAGACTGTATAAATATTATTTATTGTCAAAATTACAATCTTAACATTGATATAAGACTGACAACGCCATAGGCAAGAAAGTGTTGGACGTTACATTTGCATTTGAGATATTTGGTCATAATTTTGTATTCTACAGTAATTGATGCTTTAAGGAATGTATAAAAGTGTGTACATGTATGAGTGTCTCCGAATCTTGTTGCTTTCGGCCTAGTGAAACTGTTCTCTTTGATTAAAATACCCACCTCAACGCATTTGCGATAGCACAAGTATTAAAAAAAGAAACTCTTTTCTAAGAGCATACGCCATTAACTGCGTACTAGCTTTTCTTCGATCCATTCTCCGTCACGTGCTTAGGTTTTGTAATTTCGTTGTTGTTTTTTTGGAGAGGAAAAGACACGCCCACATCATCTAAGGTAAAATCACAGATCCAGCCCTTGCCTGCTCTTATGATGAACACTTTTATAGATATCTTATCCTAGGGATGCGTTTAATCATAAATCTTAAGATCGTTTTTCGTTCTTTATAAAGGTTTTCCTTGTTAACAGCGTTTCATTAATATTTCGGAAATCGCTCTCAGAGCGAAATCACTCTTAAATCTTAAAAGTGCTGTTGATCGATTTTCACACTTACGAAAATTTGTTGAAACGCACTTAAGAGTGATCGTAAGGCCGAAATTTAAGAACTTTTGTCAGTCGATCTTAAGATTTATGGTGAAACACACCTATAGTTTTTTTATTGAATGTTTGCTCCTGTTATCTTTTTCTATCTTTGTTTTCATTATACTACCAGGTACAAAGTGTCTGGGGATTATCTTTATATTGGAGTCACCTAGGCCGGTAGGTAAGACAAAATTTGTCCGCACTACTTCATGAAACTTTGCTGGGCTGGCAAGTACGCAGCCTATATGCGCATTTTGTAGTCACGTCACGTTCGTTTTATTTTTTTTACTGAGTTATGGCCTCTTTGATATCTAGTTTTAAAGTAACTGTTGCAAAACATTATCTGAGGGTATTTATTTTCTTCGATGATAGTTTTATCAACTTGAAGAGCTTAAAATGTTTGACTGAAAAAAAATCGGGGGGTTGTAGAGGCTGTGATTCCAAGCTAAATCAACGTTATATTGCCCTTTCTGCGCCCCTGAGAGTGGCAGTGGAAAAAAACAACAACATCTATTATGTTTAATAGAGGGGTCAGTTTAGTATTCATCTTAAATTTGCTTAATAAGGAAATGTCCTTGGCAGAGAGTCAGTCTAAATTGTGAAAATGGGCTTTACTAAAGCCCGCACGATTATTGTGATGACGTTCTTCGTTCAATCCGCATGCTTACTATTTTGTATATTTTGTTCAAAGTATGATGATGATGATGATGATGATGATTATTATTATTAATTTTATTTTACTACTACTACTAATAATAATAATCATCATCATTCTTTAAATGCATTATCTGTATTGAACGAGTATATTCAAGGTTGCTTATATTCATTTGTAGACAAAATTGATAATAAACATTACCATATGTATATATATATGCCTTATATGGTAATGTTTATTATCAATTATGTCTCCAAATGAATATTAGCAACATTGAATATATTTCCAAAAATCAAAATATATAATTGACATATAAGCTCGATACAATTTGCTCGAAAGACTTGAAACTTGAAAAGCGACGCCAGTAATCGGTGAAGGCATAGAATAGGTAAACATGTCTGCGATTAGCTAAACTATCTTTCCGGATTTAAATTTGTCAGTTTCTAGATGTCTTAATTCTGTAATACTGATTAGCCGGGCGTCTAAAAATTTAGATTAGAATCCTTTCTCTTTTGTTTGCAAACTTTCTGTTGTTTTTTATTGAATTATTGTGTTTTATGTGTTTTAAGTTCTGGAAGATCTTGAAATAGTCTGCAACAAAAGTTAGTGATTTAAATATAGTTTGCCCTTTCTATGCGCCTGCCTGGCCTTGTTTTGTTTAAAAAATGTTTAGAAATACCTTAATAAAACTGAAATCAAATAACAAACTAGCCATTGAAATGTGTAAATGTTCAAGTAAAATTTATTTGTATAATTAAATGAAAGTTTCGTTTGGCGGTGAATTGCCATAGAAACTAATGACTAATGTTCACGTAAATACGTGTATGGGATACATGTACATACGTTGGTATAACATTATTCATGGGGCGCCCGTGGCGAAGTGGTAAAGTAACCGACTTGTATCTCCTCTTACTGCTTAGCCCCCCACCGCGTGGGTTCGAGTCCCGTTTTGGGCGAAAGACTTAATGTGGGAAGGTTTCTTAGTTCTACCCTGACATTAATCTGGAGTCTTTCTCCACTAAAATGGCTGGACGTCGCTATAATGGTCATTATTAGTCGCTACGATGTAAATAACAGCAACAACAACAACATAAAGAAAGTTATGAAGAAATCTTAACATCGATAAAATGTACACATTTTGTAAGTGTTGATTAATTAGCCTTTACGGAGGCAAAGACCCCCCATCTTCATCTGAAATATATGAGATTTGCATCTATTTAACAAGAAACGATTCTGTAACATTTAAGTTTTGTGTTTGTTTATTTGTTTATTTGTTTGCCCATAGGGTTTATCTCCCATCAACAGTATTTCAGTTATCTGGAGACGGTAGGGTATATAGCCAGCCGTGAACACCTGGCATGATACCACACCCAATCACATTATCCTGACACCAAGCCAACCAATTGTGGAACTTCATTTTTATTTTCTTGAGGGTTAGTAAGGATGCTATACCACTACCATTTTAACGACCTTGGCACGTCGAGGACCGGGATCGAACCGGGGCCACCCGTCCCTGCAGCCGACACTCTACCAATCGCGCTACCAGATCCGGCTCAAATTGAGTGACAAAATAGAAAGAAAACACAGTATTAAAACAGCTTTATTAATAAACATCTATTGTACAAGGCATGCATGACATTTATGTATGTTACTCAATATTATCAGTACAACAAGCGAAAAACAAGTCTAATAGTAAATATGTATATTAAAATGGTGTTCTTTATTTGTTCCAACAATATCATTTCTTTTTCAAATTTATTGCATTATACATTTTCGTTGTTGTTGATTTAGAAAGATATATTCTTTTAAATAATCATACAAGCTTTCGATTGCCCACTGACAGGGTAGAACCAGGACCCATAAAGTTAACACCTGGGACAATGTGCGGTTAATAACCCAAAAGACTAGCATTTCGTAGTCGGTGTGGGGTTCGAATCCGAGACACGCCGATCTGGAGTGAATTGTTTTAAAGCTCAAAACCAAAGACGCTACGATTTTGTTAGATTTTATTTTAAGTTATTGATTCCATTTGGCACATGATATGGGACATGTAGTTGGAATCTGGTTCAGGGTATACTCCTGTATCGCCATGGTAATTGTATAGCATTCTCCCACAATACGGAGATGTATGCCAGGTTTGCCCATATGGCAGTAGAGCCAACTCAGATCGCAGTTACATTCGATATACGGGTCAGGTTCCCGCGAAACGTCAAGCAGTTGCAAGCTAGGAATATTCTGCAGAGCTTCTGGAACGAGATATATTTCGTTGTTTCGCAGGTACATCTGTTTGATGCGCGTTAGGTCGTGAAATGTGCTCTTCGAAACGTACAGGAGCTTGTTGTCAGAAACATCGAGAGTCTGCAGAAAGTGCAGATTTTGTAGGTCGTTTTTCTCAATGCTGGTGATTTGGTTGTGCGAGAAGTCAAGGTGTAACAGATGCGGCAAGCGGGAAAGGGCGCCGGGGATCCGGTCCAAGCCGCAGCCCTGTAGGTTGAGAGTAGTCAAGTTACTTACGACGTTGGTGATGGCCTGGTCACTGATGAACTGGAGAAGGTTTCGGGCCAGACTGAGATTTTGAAGGTTAGGAAGTGTCAGCAAGACTGACGGTATGGTTGTGAGACTGTTGTTTTCGAGACTCAACGTTTCTAGAGTACTGGTAAACCCAGCGAATGCGGGAATCAAGATGCCAGCATCGGCGACACGGATATTGTTGTCAAAGTGAAACTCCCTGACACTTTTGAGGTCTTGCAGCGCGATCGGTACGGAAATAAGTTGCGTGTTTTGGATCCATAGCTCTTGCAGCATCCATTCGAAGCCATGAAACGCTGTGCGATTGATTTGCGTCATGCTGCCTCCAAGAAATTTAAGCTTCTTCATGCCTTGCAAATGGTGCAGAGTAGAAGGCCATTCAGACAAGGTAGCGTCGCCGAAGCTGAATTCACTAATGTAGTCACCCACACTTCGCATGACTTCCTTAGTAAATCTGTTCGCAGTTATCGGATTCCCGTGTAGATACAATGAGGTGAGATTGTTCAATTTCGAAATGGCAAAGGGCGTTTCAGTGAGATTATTATTGCTTAGATCGAGATACGTCAGTGTGTTTTCTAATCGGACAAACGCTTCATTGTCGATGTGATTGATCATGTTGTTTTCAAGCCAGATCTCACTGACGTTGATGTTGACGAAGGCATTTGGGCCGAGATATGATATATAATTTCCTCCAAGTTTTAGATGTTTGAACAAGTAGCCGCTGCCTGGTGATTTAAATGGGGGCATCGTTGTAAATGCACCATTGGAACAGTCGACTTCGCGGTCCGAGCAATGACATCTAGGATCAACGACCGGACAGTCTCGGTCCTTTTCGTAGGCCGCTTGTCCGAAGCCAGACGACAACAAAACGATGAGGAAGCCAAACCTTAACTGCTTCTGAAACGAAATGCAAGTTCAATTTTGGAAAAGTCACTTACTTAAATAAATTATGAAAATACCCTATGAAAATATATTAAATTTGAACATGCAGTAAGCGGAAGTAAACTGAAGTAAGTTGAATGTAAAAGTGCTAAAGAAACACTGGAACAAGATAAAATTGAGAGAGAGAGAGAGAGAGAGAGAGAGAGAGAGAGAGAGAGAGAGAGAGAGAGAGAGAGAGAGAGAGAGAGAGAGAAGAGAGAGACAGACAGAGAGAAAGAGAGAGAGATAGTTCAGACAGACAGACAGACAGACAGACAGAGACATAGAAGGAGAGAGAGACACCCACATACAGAAACACAGAGAGACACTGAGAGGCCAACATTTTACGCCTTGGAATAGATTTTCTTTATATAATAAAAATTATAAATTCGTTCTCAAAATGAATAGAAATATAATTTTCCCTGTTATGTACGTTGCTCTACATATAACCTTCAGACAGTTGTTCCGCAATTTATGGACTAATGGACACGTTAATACAGCATGGTGATTTTATATTATCTCGTCGTCATTAGATATTTTCACATTTTATGTATACAAAAGTAACTTATACAAACATCATTACTATGGCATCAAATGTGTAAAAAAGCTAAAACAGTGTGTATAGAAGCATCATACAGGGCCGTCGCTGTAACTGTACGATACAAGAATTATCCGCGGTCTTCGTTTTAACAGGCGGGTAGAGGCTTTACCCGAGACATGCGCTGCAAGAGACAGACCCACTTATAGAGGGATAGAAGCATTATGCGAGGACGTCGCTAAAACAAAGCGATAGAAGCATCATCCGAGGCCGTCACAAAAACAGTGGGAAAGAAGCATTATCCGAGGCCGACATGGTAACAGTGTAATAGAAGCATTATCCGAGGCGGTCGCCATAACAAAGCGATAGAAGCATTATCCGAGGCCGTCATAAAAACAATCAGAAAGAAGCATTATCCGAGGCCGTCGCTATAACAAAGCGATAGAAGCATTATCCGAGGCCGTCGCTATAACAAAGCGATAGAAGCATTGTCCGATGCCGTCGCTATAACAAAGGGATAAAAGCATTATCCGAGGCTGTCGCTATAACAGTGTGATAGAAGCATTATCCGAGACCGCGCTATAACAGTGTGATAGAAGGATTATCCGAGGCCGCCACAAAAACCAGTGAAAAAGAAGCATTATCCGAGGCCGTCGCTATAACAGTGTGATAGAAGCATTATCCGAGGCCGTCACTATAACAGTGTGATAGAAACATTATCCGAGGCCGACACTATAACAGTTAGATAGAAGCATTATCCGAGGCCGTCGCTATAACAGTGTGATAGAAGCATTATCTGAGGCCGTCACAAAAAACAGTGAGAAAGAAGCATTTTCCGAGGCCGTCGCTATAAAAGAGGGATAGAAGCATTATTCAAGGCTGTCGCAATAACAGTGTGATAGAAGCATTATCCGAGACCGTCGCTATAACAGTGTGATAGAAGCATTATCCGAGGCCGTCACAAAAACAGTTAGAAAGAAGCATTATCCGAGGCGGTCGCTATAACAAAGGGAAAGAAGCATTATCCGAGGCGGTCGCTATAACAGTGTGATAGAAGCATTATCCGAGACCGTCACAAAAACAATGAGAATGAAGCATTATTTAAGGCCGACGCTATAGCCTTGAGATAGAAGCATTATCCGAGGCGGTCGCTATAACAGTGTGATAGAAGAAATATCCGAGGCCGTCACAAAAACATTGAGGAAGAAGCATTATTCGAGGCCGTCACAAAAACAATCAGAAAGAAGCATTATTTGAGGCCGACGCTATAACAGTGAGATAGAAGCATTATCCGAGGCCGTCGCTATAACAAAGCGATAGAAGCATTATCCGAGTCCGTCGCTACAACAAAGGGATAGAAGCATTATCCGAGGCCGTCGCAATAACAGTGTGATAGAAGCATTATACGCGACCGTCACAAAAATAATGAGAAAAAAGCATTATTCGAGGACGACGCTATAACAGTGTGATAGAAGCATTATCCGAGGCCGTCGCTATAACAAATGGATAGAAACATTATCCGAGGCCGTCACAAAAACAATCAGAAAGAAGCTTTATTCGAGCCGTCGCTATAACAGGGAGATATAAGCATTGTCCGAGGCCGTCGCTATAACAGTCTGATAGAAGCATTATCCGAGACCGTCGCTATAGCAGTGAGATTATGCATTTTTGGAAGCCGTCGCTATAAAAATGCGATAGTATTTATCCGAGGCCATCGCTATAACAGTACTGTAGAAGCTTTTTCTAAGACATGCGCTATAACTGTGAGATAGACGCTTTATCTGAGACCGTCGCTATAACAGTGAGAGAGAAGCATTTGCTGAGGTATGAGCTATAATAATGAGGCAGACGCAATATTCTAGGCAGTCGCTATTATATAGCAATAGAAGAATTATTAGAGGCCGTCGCTATAATAAAGCGAAAGAAAAATTATCCGAAATCGTCGCTTAAACAGGCGATAGAAGTATAATCCGAGGTCGTCGGTGAAACAGAGAGAAAGAAGCATTGTCCGAGGCCGTCGTTTAAACAGTGCGAAAGACTCTTTTCCGAGTCCATCGCTTAAGCAGTGCGTTAGAAACATTATCCGAGGCCGTTTCTAGGACAGTGTGATAGAAGCATTATTAGTATTACCTACGTGTATGTCCTATTAAAAATCGTAACGTTGGTTCTAACCGTAAAATCTAATTTTTGCTTGGATCCATTCTCCACTAGAAA
Source organism: Sinonovacula constricta (assembly GCA_007844125.1). Taxonomy (NCBI): domain Eukaryota; kingdom Metazoa; phylum Mollusca; class Bivalvia; order Cardiida; family Solecurtidae; genus Sinonovacula; species Sinonovacula constricta. The sequence goes on from CM017563.1 coordinate 31,092,322, forward strand.
AAGAATAACGACACCAATAATAATTGGTGAGATATAGCTAGGCATCAACATATTAACCGTCTGCCTTAGAATGTGTTGTTATTTATTTCAAACAGTTCCTCTTGTACTCGTAAAAGTGTACTTACCGAAATCCACATGATTGTCCAGCAGTTGTCTGTAAAAGATAATATTAAATGTTTAGAAAAATAAACTAAGTGTAATTGTTTCAATGTAAAAATGTAAAAATGCAATGACGTTGCATGTGCATAGGTTTTCCAAGAGGGAAAATGAAGAGAAGTAGCCAGGACTAGATGAAGGGACAATAAAAGTGGAAGACAGATGATTGATAAAGAAGGTGGAGCAGGCAATGTAAATGGTTGATTAATGTTGAGAAGGAGAGGCCACGAGAAGAAAAGGCGGTACATCGTATTGTTTGTTTAAAACGGGTAGAAGGCAACAAACGCATTAATAAAAATATGATACCGGCTAGTTACGAGAAATAGTTGTAAGTTCAAAAATAGTCTGACAGGCGCGTAGCTCCATGCTTTGTACACTCATGGACACAACTGATTCCACGTGACTTTGTCGTTTTTTTACAATGATCTCGATGGATTTTCATGTAATCTGTTATTATACTGAATGGGTCTAAGCTTTTACTCATCGCAAACTAAACAAGAGCTGCGACTAAACATTGCAAGTACTTGTTGGTATGCTGTAAGCTTGATAGCCCTCCCCTCAAGGCTTCAATGTGAGAAGTACATGCACCACCATTTTTTAAAGATCTACCAGGGCCTTTATTCTCTAAAGTTTCATTTGGAACTATTAAACTTGATTATATCACCAAGAATTATTATTGAAAGACAAATGTTTAAATCAAGTACGCTCTTGTTTTTAAAGATATTAGCGCAATTGCATTTGAGAGCTAAACGTCAATCAGTATGTAAAAGCACATACATTTTCAAAGTTGAACCAGGCCACATTTCTCACAAAAATCTGCCTGATACATAACGGTAGGTTTTATTTACTCACATCTAATTGAGATATAAGCTCGATAGAACTTGCTCGAAAGACTTGAGACTTGAAAAGCGACGCCAGTAATCGATGAAGGCATAGAATAGGTAAACCTGTTTGAGATTAGCTAAACTATCTTTCCGGATTTAAAGTTGTCAGTTTCTAAAATTTTAATTCTGTAATTACTGATTAGCCGTGCATCCAAAAGTTTAGATTAGAATCCTTTCTCTTCTGTTTGCAAAGTTTATATTGCTTTTTATTGAATTATTGTGTTTTAAGTGTATTTGGAAGTTTGAAAGATCTTGTGATAGTCTGCAACAAAAGTGAGTGATTCAAATATAGTTTGCCATTCCTACGCGCTTACCGCGCCTTTTTTGTTAAAAAAGTTTAAACATTACAGCTAAAAAGACATCAGTAATATCTGCTTACCTGCGAAAACTTTCTTTACTTCACACCCCAAATACTGTGGTTTATGGAGCGTCTTTCGGCCGGTCCAGGAAGTTTGAAATGTCGTCTGCGGCAGGGGTGACAAGTTGACAAATACCCGGGCCGCTTTATCTGCCCGCCTGGTGGCGCAACGACCAACTTAAGTGTTATCTGGTGGGGTGGGTTGGGTAGATGAAATTTAATAAGAAACCCGGGAATGTGTGGGATCATTAGGGCAGTTAATGCAAAGGATTTGTTTCTGATGCCATGCTTTGCAAACAACAAGGCCACATGTGTAACAAATAACAAATACAGAGTAGTTGAAAAAATATACACGTTCCAAAATCTCCACATCAGCTATCAGACGGCTATACAATCTTACATGAACACGCCGTCAGATATTCGGTCGTTCGCACCTGTAATCGGAGACAGGGAAGAAGGAAGTCGGAATAATTGCGGAAGGCTGTCTAACACAGTAAATGACTATATGACCCAATTATGCCAAACTCTTATGCACACCTTTGGCGTTTTTTACCTTTAACACATTCCGAAAAATCACTCATCTTAACACTTTTAAGGTTTTTTTTTTTTTTTTTTCAGGCTTTCACACTTCTTAAATACCGCTCCCGTGGAACTGGACAACCCCCCCCCCCCCCCTACAAAATCCCTAGGTGGACAGAATCCCCTGACAATCGCCCCCACGCCCCGCCCCAATTAATTTTACAATGCGGACGTAATCCCTCCCGACCCCGCCCCCCCCCCCCCCCCCAAAAAAAAAAAAAAAAAAAACCTTGAAAAGAGATTTAGGTTTGTAATGCAACATTTTCTTTTTTCTTAGTTTTTTAACAGAAACACACTCACACAGGTTTTCATTTATTTGCAAGTCCAGGATGGGGGAAAATTCAACGGAGAATTATGTTCACCTATATCAACATGACCGGAAGGGATTTCGTTCGTGTGTGTGGCAGGGGGTGGGGGATTGGCGGCGGTAGGGCCGATTTGCCCTACACCCGCCGCTTCCATTTCTCTGGCGGCTTTGAAAACTTACCTACACGTGATCGCGTCCTCCGTAAGGATTCGGTCGGTCAGAAATTATTATCGAAATCGATAAAGGGACAGTTTGGCTTTTTGTATGCAGATCTGAAACATGGCTTCCTTTTGCCTTGTTTTCATTTTACTCCCTTTCACTGTAAAGGAGTTTGCAAATAAAATGTATTAACCGCCAGCATTTTCGCGGGGGAAGGGGCACAACTATGTATGGACTGCAGATAACGAATTGAAAGTTGCAGCACGTTTTACTTGTATGACGTTTGCAATTGTAGTTATAGTTTATTTATTTCCATACTTCCATTGAAATATTTGTGGTTATTTTGTTGTTGTTTTTTAGTTTATTACCTGTTTGTTTATTGGCCGTGCCTCTTATAGAAGACAGTTTATGCGGACGACAATGTAGCAGGCACGAACAGGCAATTGCAACTGTTCTAAGAGACCGTTTTGATGGAAAAGGACCGTGTGACCTCCGTTTTTTAACTGTGGATCTTGCAACAATAAAGCGTAAAAGGTAGTATGCATTAATAGGTATTAACAAAAAACAACAACAAAAAAAATAAATAAAATAAAATAAAACAAACCAAAAAAACCGATCATGCCGATGTTAACAATGCAGCTTGCAATTACAGATGTAGCAGACAATAAGGAAGGAAGCAAATCAGCAGATAGATCCCCGGATTAGTCGAACATTTCATTGGGAATGGCTTAGAATGTATGACCTCACGAGACATGAGTCTTCTCACCATTGGGAGAGGGTGGTCTTGGAAGGCTTTTAAACTGTATGAAGGGGTGCCAGCTATGCTCAGGGAAAACATTAGATTTCTTAGGCAGTCTGCGAGATTCCCAAATTAGTGGAAAATTTAAATAATTCCATTGGCTTAAAATGGGCAAAATGACCCCATGCTCTAAATAAATAATAAATAATATATATATATATATATATATATATATATATATATATATATATATATATATATATATATATATATATATATATATATATATATATATATATATGTAACCTAGCACACACAGTTTACAAAATGCTATATAATCATAACGCACTATTTGTCGCTATAAAACAATAGTAAACATGTTACTTTTTTGACACAAGGTAGCTAATCCCTGTATTCAGATACAAATTGTACACTACATTCCCGAGTTATCCTTCTTATGTCGCTGAATTTAAAGTCTGTCATTATTTATTGACCAGACCTGAACGACAGTTGCCCTTTATAAAATACTTATACATGTAACAATATTTTTCCACATAAATTTAAGTAAAGACGATACTGAACACTATCTATATTGTAAGAGAGTGCACATTGCGAAAAAAATCACTCTAAATATTCATTCTTTCCAAATCTGCAAATAAGCACGAAAGAGATCTGTGCTATATATAGATACCGACGTCAGCGCGGACTACTCTGGTGACGATATACCTTGATCCCAATAGTAAGTTGTCACATGGCATTCTTAGTTTAAAAATAGCTCTGCAGCGTGGCTCTAATAGAAAATACCCGTTTGCAATGACGAGTTGAGACTTATGCTTTAACGTTCAAGCAAACCTAAGACATTACCGAACAGCGTTTAGCAGGACGTTTTCACGTTAAAACGAATTACATGTATTTACATGTATTTAATTACCTGAGAAAAAATATGTTTGATTCAAACTATCGGATACCTTGTTATCACCTTAAACCCTTCAAGTGTTAACATGCCACATTACCGCGTGCAGAAAAGTCACGGACGTGCACCATAAGAAGCATCTGACGTCATAATGCCATAAAAATTAATATGCATAGCTAGAGGTCATTAATCTACACTTTGGTGATGCTGTTATAACATTTATTGTTTAATTTAAAATTAAATGCATGCCACGTCTGAAGTAAATACGACTTATAGTGTTAATTGGACATTTATTTGCACGTTAATTATAGCCTTGCACAGAAACAGCAACCCAAGTTAAACAAATTGTATATCATTTTAGTACACTTACGCATCAGCCATGTTGTTTTCTTACTCAGAAACAATCTCAAAAAAATATTGACAGGGAGTTAGTCGTAAACTCCGGCATTTTTTGTGTTGTTTGTTACTCGAGCGCATAGAAAAGGCACGGAAAGTTGATTCGCCATCTTTTATTTACATCACCATGATGAATCGCGTTCGTTTTCCGATAAACAACATTGGTCACGTGTTGTTCATCTTCAATGTTTAAAGGTGGTATCCGACAGTTTGGACCAAAATATTTTTTCTCAAATAACCAAATAAGTCATTGTCACCTGAAAAGGCCTTGCAAAATGCTGCTTATTGATGCCATAGATCTGTGTGAACAGTGAAACATACATCCTCATTCCTCATTGCAAACAGGTATTTCCTATCTGAACCACGCTGCAGAGATAGCTATTTTTAACTAGGAAAACCAAGTAACGACTCACTTTTGAGGTTACGTTAAATCGCCATCCGGGTAATCCGCTCTGACGTCGATATCTATTTTTAGCATATATCACTATCGTGTTTATTTATAGATTTGCACTGATTGAACTTTTAGAGTGTTTTAATTGCGAGTTGTACTGTCTGACAATGCAGACAGTGTTCCATACCGTTTTGCCTTATACTAAAATATGAGTTAATGGATAAATTATTCCCCAATCCACAAATGTAGTGTTAAGATATTGTTACATTATTTTGATATAGAAACAGTTGGATACCGCCTTTAAGCATAATTCCGGGACTTTTTTCATCAGAATTTGTCCTTTGAATGAACATTGACAGCAGCAAATAAGGTAAAAAAAACTAGGACGGATTTTCACCAAACACATTGACCAGTATTCATTTTGCTGAAGTGCATTAGACTTGGAACATTGAAACGTAATTTTGATTTTATAATTATTTCAATTGTTTTCCATTAAATACACCCATTACATAATTTGTTTTATTATGTGCCTCTACGTGTTATCAGCCATTGTCCACTGTACTTTTTACAGTGTGATACAGCATTCCGTATCAGTCTATGCATTTTGTATCTTTCTATGCAATCCGTTTCAGTATTCTAAAGCGCTTGTAAGGTCGGGTATTTCCGCCAAATACGAGTCGGGCGTCGATAATAGTAGTCGTATCAGCCAGTCTACTGATGCTGTGTAGCCTTTATATTACACTAGTGTAAGACAGCTTTTTGATTGATGACGTCGTCGACATCATCATAATGCAGATCGCCTCATGCCATTTTTTTTCGCAAAGTATTCTTAAGATTACTTTAAATCGTATATTTGCGATTGAAATCATGTGATCAAAATAACCTGACTCCCGCTGTCATTTCATACAAACATTTATTGCATAAAGCCCCGGTCCCACCGCACGAAGGTTGTTGTAGCGTTCCTTAAACGGTAGGGAGGGAGGGTTAAATTTCTAAAACGCTCGTCACCGCGCACAGAATGGGAAAGAAATCGAAAACACGGGGGTTGTCTTAGCGTTGCTATAACGTTGGTTTAACTGTAGCGAGCGTTGATTAAGCGGCGTTTTGCCCTTGGCGTCAGCCAGCACCTCTCGCCAGCCTTCCCTCGACGTCGAGGAACAGGATGTGGGCGAGGGCTCCCACTCGCTCACCGAAACTCAAGCGGCAGCCACGATGTCCTAGGGCACCCCCTCACCTGTTCTCTCCTCAACCACCAGACTACGCCATGCCGCCACCAGAGCCGAGTCTGAAGACTCCCCTGCGATGCCTGAGATGAGAAATTGTATGAAGGTCATAAAAGCCTTCATGGAGAGACTGGTCCAAGCCAAAGCGATTGGCCATGCAAGGCAACCTTTCATCACGAACATGTCCCAATCTCTCCAGAGGCCTAGTATCAGCTCACAGTGGAAAGGATGACGGCCATCCTTCACGAGATGCAGCGATCAATCCCCTACCCCCTTTCTCCAGCTCCACCAAGTTTAGCATCAGTACTTTCACCCACACTCACCTTCTACCAGCAGCAGCAGTCGTATTACTTCCAGCCCCAGCCTCACCATCACGGCTTCCAGCACCAGCCTCTCGACTTCCAGCAACGGTCTCAGACTGAGCATCAGACTCAGCACTTCCAGCAATTATAGACACCCAGAGTCAGCCAGCCACCCTCCACCCCAAGGAGCTCCAACGAAGGACTCAACTTGTCAGACATGCAGTTTCCTCCATTAACCACACCAACAGGAGCGCCGTCAGCGAGGGGGATTTCTTCAGGACCTCCAGAGGCAGGAGATGAACGCTCAACCCATTTCAATCACCACCTCAGCTCATGGGACTGCCGATGTACTTACAGAGATGATGGTCACTACCGGGAAGAATTGAAACTGCTTGTGATGTGATGAAGGGACTGCTCATATATTTCATGTGATTTTCTGTTTAAGAGATAAGCTGGTCAGCTGTTTTGTTGTTTGCTGTTTATTGCTTGCACGTGCTCTTGTGTGTTTGTAAGGTCTCAAAAGCATTGAGCTTCAATAAACAACATTGTTATTACATTGTAAACTGTTCTCGAATACCTTGTCTGTATTTTATATTATCTATTGTTACTACTGTATTAGTTTGTTTTTTTCATGACCTTTATGTTAAACAGCCATTGTGCTGATACAATTTTTTATCCAGATTTTTTTTAAACAAAACCAATAACAAGATTAAAGATCTTTATTGGAAAATCTATTTTTAACCAAAAAACACCCAAGTATTAAACAAGACATGTTTTAATATAAAGTGCTTTTATTAATGTAATTGCCCTCAAGAATGAATCATATCAGTTTCTGTAATAATCCCTCATAACATTTCCAACAAATACAAGCATAATTTGTTGCACTTACAATACTGGGGCCCATTAACGTTCGAGATCCTTTAACAATGTCAAATAACATTTACAACAAAGTAATAAACAAGTGTACATATAATATATACAATGCACAAGTATCTCCTCAGTGTTCTGCACAGTGTTCAATTGATAGCCACCATTCTCTCCTGCCAGTCAACTTATCCTACTAGGGAGTTGCACCAATGCTTGAGTAGGTTTCGCTGCCTCTTCCCATCACGCGAGGCTGTGTTGGGGCCTTGCACAACGATAATGTCCTCCAAGTTCCGTCCTTCTCTCAATGCCCCAGGCTGCAGATTCCCAATTGTTGTGCACGGTCCACAAGTCTGTTCTGGAGCACTGGGAAGCGGGTGCGCATCAGGTTGTGGAGAAGACAGCAAGCTTCCACGATGGTTCTGGTAGTTTCATGGTGATGTTGCATGGTAGTAAGCTGAATCTGAAACCTGCTGGCCAGGATGCCGAATGCGTTCTCTACGACCCGTCTTGCCCTGGACAGCCCATAGTTGTAGATGCGCTCTTCATGGGTGAGGTTTCTGATGCTGTACGGCTTCATGGGGTAGGTCCGCAATGAGAAGGCGTCATCCCCGATGATGAAGTAAGGCAATTCTGATTGTTATTAGGTAATGGGTCTGGCTGAAGAAAGGCATGAATTCGTTCTGGTCCAGCCCACGATGGAGATCACTTTCGTTGAAGATCTGAGCGTCTGAGGATGAGCCATTGCCTGATACGTCTATGATAAATAACTTGTAGTTAGCATCCACAATGGCAAACAGGATCACACTGTAAAAGCCCTTGTAATTGTAGAATTCTGAGCCAGAGTTACAAGGGGCTTTACGACCACATGCTTGCCATCAATGGCACCAATTGTGTGGGGAAAGCTCCATCTCTGGTACCATTGGTCATCCAGGTCTCTCCCTCCTTGTTCAGTTGTTGGGCAACACAAGAGTTCATCTGTGTACTCCTCAATGATGGCTTTTACCACTTCTCTGACTACCTTACTGATTGTGTTATGGGGAACCCTCCAGGCGTATTGCATGTTTCTGTGGGTATTACCAGACACCAGGTGCTGTAGGGAGATTGCCACTTCGAGACCAGGTTCCAGGCTTACTCGGTAATTGGGGTCTTGCTTGGTCAATCTGGGTGCCAGCCTCTGTACAACTTCATCAAACATGGCTGGTGGCATCCTCATGAAGTGCTAGAAGGCTCGTGGATCCTCATTCCTGATCTCCACCATCAGCTTGTCATACAGTCCATGTTCAGGCCTTCTCACTATCCACACTACTCTGTCTCTCCTTCTTCTCTCTCTTCTTCTTCTGTCAACAGCTTGTTGCAGTATATGTAGGTTCTGGTTCTGCTGTTGCGATCACTGCGAGTCTCTCAGCATCCATGCGTACTCGTACTGTAACTTTGAGAAAATTGTGAATTATGTCTGCTCGCAACGGCAGCTAGATTCCAAATGGGCTCCTGGTTATTTTTTCCCCGTATTTAAAGCGAAATGCTGGTCCCGCTTCGACAACTCTAAACCAACGCTAAAACAAAGTTCATCACCGCAACAGATCGCTGCTTTAACGCCCGCCACCGTTCCAGCAATTCCGTGTCTGCTCGTAAAACGCTTACAACCGCTCCACCAAAGTTTGCGCAACGTTTAAACACCGCCCGGGCACAGCTGGCGAAGCAGCGGTGGTCCAGCGTTCAAGATTTCTGCGTTGGCCTAGCGGACCCAAGCGTCCACGAACTTGCGTCTAGCGGTGACTTAGCGTTGTTAGAGCGGCGGTGAACTTTGCCGGAGCGGAAAATTGACCATTTCTTACCGCTCCCGATATTTTGTGCAGCTCAAAACTTTCGGAGCGGTAGGAGGGAACATAAGCGGTGACCAAGCGTATACGGCGTTTCCTTAATAGTGGCCAACGTCTGCTGAACGGTAACAAGCGGTGATGAACTTTTTTTTACCGCTCCAGGAACGCTACAGCACCGTTTGTGCGGTGGGACCGGGGCTTAAACCTGATCAAAAGTGTCAACTTCGACACAAGTCTGTGGCCTTGACTTGAAAGTGGTATGGCCTGTTGGTTTGTACCCACCACTTGACTGCTTCTCCTTTAATTTTAAACAGTCAGAAATGAGTGGAACAATTTTCTTGTAATAATTGCAAGTAACATTGGATAAGGTATTTCGTTCACCAGACGGTTTTTGTCTGTGTGAACTGAAGTGACTTGAAAAGCCAGTAGAATTACTATTGTGTTGAGAAGTAAAGTCCAGTGCTCTTTTGGCCATTTCAAGTTATCTGCAACTTTCTCAAAATGTAAAAGTATTTGTCAACATACTTTTCTTGAAATGGAGGAACAAGTCTAATATTCTTTGACACATCAAATGTTTTTTTTTTTGAATGGGTGTCTGATCTGCTCGTTCTAGTTTCTTCAATTCTAACTGAAACTGCCTGTCTCGTTCTCTTTCTTCCCGCTGTATTTCTCTTTCTCGTTCTCTCTCTTCTCGTTCTCGTTCCATTTTCTTTTCTTCCAACTTTAACCTTTCTAATTCTATTCGCTCTCTTCTCTTTCCATTTTTAATTTCACTAATTGCAATTTTAATTCTAAGTCCTGGTCTGACACATCTTCCTTTACAAACGACATAAAGTCAGTCGAAAGTAGGTTGTCGTCAATCAAAGTTTGAATAAGCATGTTGCAAATAGATTGTTTTCGCATGCATACTTTATTTCCAGGAACATTATAATGAGCAGCGATGTCGAGCAAATCAGTCTTTTTTGGCCAAATTAAACTCCTCCTATATATATACCCATAGAATTTCCAGAACATTCACGAATCCAGAACATTCTCGAAAACCAGTTTCTATCATGACCGTTTTCTTCCAGCAGTTACGCGATACCACGTCATCAAAACCACAACGGTAAACAACCCTTACCCTGACTAGCGTAACCTTGAACGCTGGTGTACTACTGTACATACAGGAATTGAAAAAAACAAAACGATTGCTTTTGTGCATGAAGGAGAGATAACTCATCGCTTTGTTATTTCTGAAGTTATTGTCTTCTTTATGTTGCACGTGTGGAATCGCCTTTGGGCATATAATTCTTCGCATGGCGGTGCTTTTGTTCTTAATTGGACGTAAATCATGTCGCGTAAACTTGTTATTACCTGTAGATAATTACTATTTTCAAAAATAATTTCATTACCAAATGCCTACCTACAATGCAGGTAAGACAGTGTTATTTGTGTAAGAGCAATTAAAATCCCTCACATTAGCGAAAAAGTGGGAATACAAACTTGATCAATATTTTACCAAACTTATTACGAAGAACTAATAGCGGATAAGTTGGTTGCACCCAGGAAGCGCCGCCCCTTCTGTTCTTGGAAGTACTTTAACTAAAAATATACAATATAAATTCATAAAAAAATGCGAAAATGTATCCAGATATACGCCAGAAACCATTTCCAGCATTCTAGAAATACATTTTTTCCCTGGGAGCAGAGAAGTATTTCTATACAATTATTCCAACCTAAAAAGGCATTTGTATTTTGTCTCCCTCATTACAAATCTGCATAATCTGCAAATAACTGCTGAGACAGGTGCGGATCTATGATTTAGCATTGTGTAGAGGAAGGCGACATTTTGTAAATAATATTTATGCATTATGAGAATGTAAAACGATGTCGCTTTTGATTTAAGAATGTCAGAAAAGAGTTCTGCCTTGTGTATTGAAGAAAAAAAAAGATTTTTATTTCCTTATATACTTTCTTAGTTTTATTTACAGTCAGGGTTTTTAATGAATGGCTTGCGCCTGATGACTGTTATCTTCACAGACTGTTATCTTTACAGACTGTTATCTTCACAGACTGTTATCTTTACAGACTGTTATCTTTACAGACTGTTATCTTCACAGACTATCTTCAAAGACTGTTATCTTCACAGACTGTTTTCTTCACAGACTGTTATCTTTACAGACTGTTATCTTCACAGACTGTAATCTTTACAGACTGTTATCTTTACAGACTGTTATCTTCACAGACTGTTATCTTTACAGACTGTTATCTTCACAGACTGTTATCTCCACAGACTGTTATATTCACAGACTGTTATCTTCACAGACTGTTATCTTCACAGACTGTTATCTTTACAGACTGTTATCTTCACAGACTGTTATATTCACAGACTGTTATCTTCACAGACTGTTATCTTCACAGACTGTTATCTTCACAGACTGTTATCTCCACAGACTGTTATCTTCACAGACTGTTATCTTCACAGACTGTTATCTTCACAGACTGTTATATTCACAGACTGTTATCTTCACAGACTGTTATCTTCACAGACTGTTATCTTTACAGACTGTTATCTTCACAGACTGTTATCTCCACAGACTGTTATCATCACGGACTGTTATTTTCACAGACTGTTATCTTCACAGACTGTTATCTTTACAGACTGTTATCTTCACAGACTGTTATCTTCACAAACTGTTATTTTCACAGACTGTTATCTTCACAGACTGTTATCTTCACAGACTGTTATCTTTACAGACTGTTATCTTCACAGACTGTCAAAATCACTGTACAAATCTGCACTATATCTGATTCAAGGGGACACCGTCTTCGAATAACGGAACGATTGTTAATGGAAATGTAAACACAACCAACAAACAAAGAAGCAACAGCTTTTTAAGTCGTATGTAAAAGATAGAACATGACAATGTTAAAATATAATTTGTCGCATTACAAAAGATTTACTACGCTACATAACCAAGCGATAGTGTAATAATGACAAGATCGTCTCTTTTATTTTACTTAAGCTGTGGAGAGTATATAATATAAAATATTCACAGCACGGACTGGCATAATAATTAAAAAAATATTATATTAACCAATAAATCGACAAAGATAATTTAATTAAGATATATATTTACATTACAGCGAATGCATAATCAACTTGGAAATTCATAGAATTATGTATATTTACTTCATGAAATACAGAAATCATTTCAATATAAAACAGCTTAAAGAAAATATACTTTTTTATATAATACATTCAACTCTCGTTATCTCAAAATCGGTTATTTCAAATTTCCGGTTATGTCAAACTGTTTTCGACGGTCCCGTTTTTCCCTATAGTTTCTATAAAGTTCGACTCCGCTTAAGTCAAATTCGGATGTGTCAAATTATCGGATATATCAAACTAAATTCTTTGTCCCCACACGTATAAAACTGTTGAAATCAGTTGGTCTATCTTAAACTTCAAATTGCTTTAAGATGCAAAACGGCAACAATAGTGATTTTCACACCTACCGTGAAAATCGCGAAGATTTGGGCGCGAAGTTTTCGCCAATTATCGGCAATCAGGCTGTCACGTAATTTAGAGAAGAGGTTAATCGATTATTATTGTTAATCAGTTATCGCTGATTAAAGTCTTTCAGTTTGTACTTGTTGTTGTAACAGTTTTTGAGAACTTGTTGACACGGCCTTCTCAACTTGTAAATAAAATGAGAGGTCGCGTTAGTGATTTTATCATTCTTCCACTACCTACCCACAACTTGTATACTCGTTCATATTGATTTATTTTTGCAAATAAAACGTTAAAAATTTAACTTTTTATGTTTCATTTTATTTTTACAAACAACAACGATAATCCAACGTGCAGGTATAAGCTTCAGGTATACAAAATTAGGCCATGCACTTACGACGACGCAACAACCTACAATAAAAAGAAGAATATTAAATTACATTGTAAAAAAATCTAATAACACTTTAAACCACACAAACTTGCAGAAACTTAGTTTACAGTGGCAGATATAACAAGGAATTTCAGTCATTACCAGTCAACGTGTAGCAGGTAAGATTTTTAAGATTTACACAAACTATCCTTAAATTCGGATAACTCAAACTTCGGATATCTTAAACTATTTTCTACGGTCCCTTGATATTTGAGATAACGAGAGTTGACTGTATTCATACTTTTATAATAAATAGGACAAATCTATTTAAGCTTTTATTTTCAGATCATGTATCTTATCCAAAACAAAAACATACACAATATTTTTTTTTTTTGATAGCACCAGTCATGAAAACAGAAATTTACAGAGTAAATAAATAAAGGCATATTTTAACAAAATCAATTATACACATCTATAATGAAAGAATTATGTTCTGATTAAACATACATTTTATTACCGCTTATAGGGGCTACTCTCTAAATTGGTCTGAAGATGAAAAACGACATTTGCATGAAGACAGTCCCCTGGGGCTATGTAAATAATATCGATATAAAGTTTCCATGACACTTAGCGTAAAATCTAAATACAAAATTATTGTTAGAAGCCAGACCCGGTTTTCGTTTAATCTTCAACTTCAATGATATTCCGATAAATACACACGATATTCTCTTGACAATACTCAAGAAAAACGTTTCTAGTCAGGTCCTCAAATAACAGCAGTACATTCCTTGCAAACTTCCTCATTTCTCCGCCGGACCGCGACATAACTGTACCAAAATCGTTAAATTTAGTGGTACAGCTCCCTGATGATGCTTAAGCTAAGTATAGGATATAGTCAATAGACAGTTTCACATCAGTGAAAATCCCTTATCTTGGCAGCCATCTTTGATGGTAACTTCAAGGGATTTTCATATGAATGGTATAGAAGGGAAAAATTTCTCCATTTGTGGTCCGAAAATAAAAAGCTTTACATCATTAGAAACTCTGGAAATTCATATTTTAAGAATACAATATTTTTACAATTGATAAATGCACACATAATTAATACACAGACATAAATAAAACTTTTGGCTCATACTTAAAACAAAATAAAACAGACTATCATTTTCGGTTGCATTTCTTTAACCTTTTAAACTATCAAAATATAGTATTGGTATTGATATTTAAAATACTTTATAAAAGCTGTTAAATTTGATATAAAATTAAAACAAATAGACTGAAAAATAAAGACACAGTGGTGAGTTCAATACTGCACATACTTCCCGAATTTGGCCTGCATTAGGTTCTGTCCACAAAGATGGCTGCCTTAAACTGTCATATCAGTTTAAATGATATCACATGGAAACTATCTATTAAGACGTTTCTATAGAAAATAGAAGCCAAAACGACCGCAGCGAGTCTAAATCAATTCCATCCGACTTAGAAGTCCCCGCCTAACTTCTACCTGTTCTACAAAAATGACATGTAATCCGCCCCATAAAACTGTCAATCAAACTGTCAATCGTCTTGACGTGTTTAAACTTGTCGTCACAATTGTAGGAGTCAAGCCAGAAAGCGTGGTTTGTTGAATATGCGCAGTTGAAAAAAACATTTAGTAAAATAGATCGATCTGTTTTGTCCATTGTAAAATGTCAGGATCGTTTGACTGGATGTGGTGTTATGCCAGGTGTTCACGGCATGCTATACATAATGAAGGCAGGTCTATATCTGCTTCAAGTGGACATCGTCTCCAGAATTACTAAAATGCTGTTGATGGGACGATAAACCAAATGAACAAACAAATGTTAATGTATGTGATAATACACACTGAATAATCAAGCATTTCTCCACCAAACACTATATACATGTACTACTCAAAATTTGATAAGGATAGCTTTTTCAATGCTACATATTTTGTAATATACGCAATGCAGTCCCTCAAGTTTTGGTGTGTATATTTATTAGAGTGTTTACTACAAGGTACAGTGAGTTTTACTGCGGTTTCACGGCCCACGGCTTCCCGATTTGCACGGGGAAAAGACTACCCATGAAAAGAGGCGTGGTGGCAACATGTTCAATTGTACACACTTTCAAGTTATTCACTTGAATGTAACACATTCAGCTTAAAACTTACTGAATACGTAAAATATGGCGAATTTGCGCGTACGGCATCGTTTAAGTAGGGAAGAAATGAATATGGGCGTCGGGATGCTTGCAGGAGGGCGTTCTCAGCCTCAAGTGGCACGTGCACTCGGCGTGTCACAGAGTGTAGTTTCACGGATGTGGAACCGTTACCAAACTTATGGTGACGCTACCCACAGGCATGGGGAGGTCGTCAAAGAGCAACAACGCAGGCTGAAGACAGGTTTTTAGTTATACAAGCTCAACGTCACCGGTTTATGAACGCAACAACGCTACGTAGTGACGTTGAAAATGCAACGGGAGTGCGGGTTTCGACTCAAACAGTACGAAACAGACTCCATAACGTTGGTATGCGCGCTAGAAGACCCGCAATCCGCATTCCATTGATGCGGCAGCATTTGCAAACACGCCTTCAATGGGCCCGAGGTCACGTCACATGTACGTTGAATGATTGGACCCCGGTACTGTTCACCGATGAGTCTAGATTTTGTGTGGACTTCACGGATAGATGGGCACGGGTGTGGAGAATGACCCATGAGCGTTTTGCACCTGTTTGCATTGCAAACCATGATCGCTATGGAGGGCGTTCCATCATGGTGTGGTCGGGGATCAGCATGCAGGGCAAGACTGACCTTCATATCGTTGATAACGGCAGCCTGACGGGCCAACGGTACGTTGATGAGATCCTGGACGTGTATGTCCGCCCGTACGCTGGCGCTATAGGCCCTGAATTCATTTTAATGGACGACAATGCAAGTCCACACAGGGCCATGGTGACCAACAGGTACCTCCAGGATGCCACCATCGTCCGAATGGATTGGCCGGCACGTTCCCCCGACCTCAATCCCATAGAACATGTATGGGACATACTGTAGAGAGCCATTTTAGCCCGTCCTGTTAAGCCCACTACAGTCCAGGAGCTAAGACGGGCCCTCTAGGAGGAGTGGGTTCGAATCCCACAAATCTCAATCCGGAGGCTTGTTTGCAGCATGCGCCGGCGATGTCAGGCGGTTATCAATGCAAATGGACATCACACTCGATACTGACCAAGAAATTAATTCAATTGATTCATTTGCAGCAAAATTTCACATTTCGCACATCCATACGAAAACGTCAATTTAGCACCCATTCAACTTTTGGCTTCTGTCTCGCTTCAATGAATACACCAAAATCTTATTTCTATCTTCAAACAAATAGACAAATGCATAAACTTTCATTTAAAATAATAAAAATGTGGTCGACATTTATATCCAATCAAATATAAGCAATCTAAAAAGCTATCATCAAATTTTTAGTAGTATATGTCAGGTTCTCGTCAGAATTGTCATATCTTGTCAATTTTAAGGAGTATCAATTATTGTTTGTTTATTGGGTTTATCGTCCCATCAACAGTATTTCAGTTATCTGGAAACGGTGTCCACTTGATGCAGATATAGTTCTGCCTTCACTTTGTATAGCATGCCGTAAACACCTGGCATGATACCACACCCACTCACATTATCCTGACACCGGGCCAACCAGTCGTGGAACTACCCTTATATTTGCTTAAGCGTTAGCAAGGGAGCTTCACCACTACCAATTTAACGACTTTGGTATGTCGCGGCCAGAGATCGAACCCGGGGCCTCCCGTACCTTAGCCGACGCTCTACCGAATGCGCTACCAGGTGGAGTATCATTTATACATAATTTATATAAGAATTGTGGGATGTATGACAACACAATATCAGCTTCTTTTATCTGGGGATCAATTAATGTTATACTTTGCTTCAACTATTGATGAAGAATAGATGAATTATTGTATATTATTATACATGTTACGAATGGTGATCAAAGATTTATGTTGAGATTAGTTAAATATCACATCTGTAAAGGCAAAAGGAGAAACACAAGCCGTCGCAGGGGCGGATCCGGAAAATTTTGGTTTGTGTGTGTGTGTGTGTGTGTGTGTGTGTGTGTGTGTGTGTGTGTGTGTGTGTGTGTGTGTGTGTGTGTGTGTGTGTGTGTGTGTGTGTGTGTGTGTGTGTGTGTGTGTGTGTGTGTGTGTGTGTGTGTGTGTGTGTGTGTGTGTGTGTGTGTGTGTGTGTGTGTGTGTGTGTGTGTGTGTGTGTGTGTGTGTGTGTGTGTGTGTGTGTGTGTGTGTGTGTGTGTGTGTGTGTGTGTGTGTGTGTGTGTGTGTGTGTGTGTGTGTGTGTGTGTGTGTGTGTGTGTGTGTGTGTTTGTGTGGTGTGTGTGGTGGGGGTTATAAATCAATGTCCATTTAACTTAATCGCAGTAAATGCAAGATATATATACTCAGTTCGGGATCATCACTTCGACCTAAGCAGTCAATAGACAAAATTTACTTTTAAATATTAGTATTAGTATGTTTAAGCTTACATGTATGTGTTTTACAACTATGTTTTTTCCCTGGTTGGTGGGGGATGCACCTCTCCCCTCGATCCATCCCTGTGCCGTCTGTATTAAAAGCAATATCCAACATTTTGACTATATCAAATACAATTAATAAAACCTTAAAGCCACGTTTTCTTATGTTTGAGCATAATTCATAAACTCATGCTTTAGTATAAATTGAGACGAGTTTTTGACCTACATCAAATATTAGACAGTACATGTCGTGAAAACATCGCTCTTAATGCTTAATTTTTCCCAAACCTAAAATACGCTCGACATGGTTGTGGCTGTTGTTGTTAAGGTAAGAGGGGCCTAATTAGCCAATGCTGTCTGAAACGGCAATGTTTGGCGACATCGAGTTCGTAAATGTCCTCGGCAGTATCCGACACGTTCTCCGGAACTAATCGGATTTGATCGTAGCAAACATTTTTAATCATTATTTTTTATGTATCTTGCAAATATTGATAATATTTTTTTCAAACAAGTAATAATTTCAACAAAAAATATCTTATATTTCTTTAAATAAAAAAAAATATTTACCAAAAAATTGGGATCCCAAAGCGTGACGTTATATTTTCGGAAAATACCAAAATGGCGGACAGAGACAGCAGCAATCGTACCTACTCGGCGATCTCCGGCAAGCTTCGGACGGAATTACCCGAGGAGTTCCGAGTGACAGCAGAGGTCGATATGTGAAACGGAAAACATTAAAATCAACAATTTAAGTTCTATTGTAAACAGATACACATTCAGAAGTCAGTTTTAAGTGTTAAGAAAAACAGGGAATATGACAATTTTAAAGCGAATATTTCAAAAACTAAACGGTGAAAGTCTGTAATTATTTGTTATGTGATTGGTATATGTATATAGCAAATTTTGATATGCATTTTATAAACATACTGGTATAATTAAAATATTTAGAAACTCTGAAAGTTTGTGTATGTTTCTGTGTCAAGGAAATTTTCCGAAAGGGGTATAGATGCCTTTTTCAGTGTAAAATCATCAAATGTTTGTACTTGAACAATATAAATGAGTTCTTTTTAATGTTTAGGGTTATGCTTATAAAGTTACACCACTAATGCTAAAATATATTATAGTTTTGAACCCCCAAATTAGACTTTTTAGCAATAACCACCTGTAAAAAATGGTCCTGGGACAAGGCGAGGGGGTCACTCTATTCAAATGGGATTTTTTCTAAAACATGACGGTGAAATTCTTTCATATTCTATTTTTATATCTGATATATGATATTTATCACTATGGACATGCTTAGTTTAGGATTCTTAATAGCTTCTTTTAGGCCCCTCTTACCTTAATTTGTTTAAGAAAATACCGACGTCATAGCCGATTATCCCAATAATAATATCACGTGATTTAAATAGTAAGTGGCCCGTGGGTTTCTTAGTTTAAAAATGGCTAATTGTGCAGCGTGACTCTGAAAGAAAACCCGGCCGCAATAGCTCAAGTGGTAGTGCGTCGGCTTGCGGATTGGGAGGTCGCGGGTTCAAACCCCGGCCGGGTCAAACCAAAGACTTTAAAGTTGGTAGTAGTTGCTTCCCTCCTAACGCTCGGGGTTAAGGGGACTGCATTACGCCTAATTCGTCGGTGTCAGTATAATGGACCGGCCGGGTTCAGTCCCTGTGCACCTCATAAGTGCCCCTGTGCTATAATGATAGAAATGTCGCTGCACAGTATCGGCAAAAACGCCGGCTAATCCCATTCATCCCCTCAGAAAGGAAAAAAAATCAATAAACAGTACATCTGGTAGCACTTACTTATTTTGGCTGTTTGAAGAAAAATAATTGGCCCCAAACTGTCGGATATCACTTTTAAATTGCCATTTAGGGATCTTTAACTTGAATTTTAAATATCTCCACTCTATAAGCACGGTATTTCCATACCTTGTTCCACTGGGATTTCCAATTACACTGGAATCAAGGAATTTAATTTTGTTTTAAACTTATAAGATCTAGCAGAGTTACAATCTTATAAAAAGAATAGAAAAAAAGCTCATATTATTATTATCAGCGTGCTGTTTCATCTAATGTCAAGGACCTGTTTATGATGCTAAGACCACTAAAATGATAGAAATAGAAGTCGCAGGATTTGATTTAGCCTAACAATCATTTAGAAATTAAAGGGTTAGGTCTACGGGTCATAGGCATCAAATTTATGGTTCTATTTTTTTATGAAACTACCCGCTGGTATACAGTGGAATTTGTTGTCCTGCCACTGGTCCACCAAGCAGGTATAGATAAAACATTGATCTTGTAGTTTACTATGATCATTTAGTTAAATAAATGCAAAATTGATATATTACGTTTATTTGACACTGTAAGAAATTTTTATATATAACCAAATACGCACGATCTTCAGAGTGACCGGCCGCAATAGATCAGTTGATAGAGCGTCGGCTTGCGGATCGGGAGGTCGCGGGTTCAAACCCCGGCCGGGTCAAACCAAAGACTTTAAAGTTGGTAGTAGTGGCTTCGCTCCTACGCTCGGGGCGAAGGGGACAGCATTACACCTGACTCGTCGGTGTCAGTATAATGGACCGAACGGGTTCAGTCCCTGCGCACCTCATAAGTGTCACTGTGCTATAATGATAGAAATGTCGCTGCACAGTATCGGCAAAATGCCGGCAAAATCCCTGATCTTTAAAGTTATCAAAGAGATAATTAAAAGAAAAGGAAGAAAGAGAAGGACAAGAAGAAAGAAGACGAAAGAGGCGGAGAATGAAAAGAAGAGGAAGAAGAGTTGAAGAAAGAATACTATAAAAGAATGAGACTTAAGTAGATAAAAAGGAAGGAAAAGTAGAAGGGGCGGGAGAAGAAGAAAAAAAAGAAGAAGAAGACATTCCAGTTGTAAAACAGTTCAAGCAATAAAGGCACATGTCATTATCTTCAATGCCAAAGTTTGTCAACAATTTTCGTAAAACGATATCTAGAGAGGATTTCTCCAAAGCAGCATCCGTCGGAGCACAGAAAACTGCTGCAGCTGAGAGGTGTTGCTTGTCAGAGGTCACAATTATTTGTTCAATAAGATGGAACGATAGGCATTGGCTGTGTGGCTCGCTTCCATATCTAAAAGAGGCATTTTCAAGCAAGGTAGATGTATGCTAGACCACAAACGTACCAAATCACATTAGTAATATATTATTTCACGAACGCGACCATGCTGGTATCTATTTAATGTGTTAGCTACTTTGGAAAATGTACACAACGTGCCTTTTATAGACCCTTGGTAAGCCATTTGTACCATGTATCGCGATCTGCAAGTTAGTTTATTACTAAAGGCAAATCAAGTTTAAAGCTCTTTAATACCCGAAGTTCAATTGCCAATTTATGCTAAATCTTTACTCTCGCATTGCCCAGAAATGTTTGCTGTGTTGCTATTATCATGGAAATTTAAGCCTACCAGATTGAATTATATTTTATATTTTAGTTGACAACTACCCTGGCGATGGTTGGTGTTTTAATTTTTTATGAAGAAACACATCCCCAGGATAAAGCATAAGTTAAGTGTTTTCGTTTGCTCTATGTTAAAAACAGAACAGGACAGAGAAATTTTATTGACATAAAATATTAAACAATATTTGTAGCCATACACTGCACAGTAACAGATAGTGGGAAAGGTAACATTATCATAGAATAACAAAGACAAGAGTGTCTACATTGCCGACGTCCATCCCGTCAGTTCATGGTCGGTCTAAAGGTCAGAATTTCACTGTACATAGATTTACTCTTAGACAGTATAATACAGGTCTATTGATATTATATAAAGTATAAGTTGCTTCATTCCGACGTTATATTACATCGCATGTACCTTCGGCTGCTTATTTTAAATATCTCAAGTTTTTAAACAATTTAAAAATGCAGCTCTTTCTATATTATTTTCTATTTACAATTTTATGTAGAGTGCCCAATAACAGTTCATTAAAACTATTAGTGTTGTGTTTCCGTGAAGTCAGTTTCGACCAACCGGACGCTGTCTCTCCCCACCAAGTTTTTGGGTATGTTTGTGGAGTGAAAGCGTCCCGCCGATCATGATTTCCTTTTATCCGGAAGCATGCCGTTAAATGATTGTTTTTGTATACTACAATGTTTTGATTTAGGAGAGTTGTATAATGTCAGATTTAATAGATCCAAGTGTGGGATTCAGTTAAAGGGAGAAGATACCCCTTCATTGTATCGTTATTCAATTTGTGATCATCGAATCGAATGGCCTGGATGCCAAATAAACTTGATATGTCTGATTTTCAACTATTAATGGTACATGTAGTATCCGACAACAGTGGTATCCGGTTGCCATTATCAGAAACATGTAACAATATCTCAACATTGTTTTGGTAAATTTGGGCATATTTTTTTAATTAACTCGTACTTGAGTCCAAGTAAAAACGTTTTTAAACACTTCTTCAGTTACTTCAGTAAATAGACATTACCAAGCGTGTAATAAGACACTCTAAATGTTCTTTCTGTCTAAATCTATAAATAGGAACTTTTGAGATTTCTGCTTAAAATAGATGTCGACGTTTCGCCTATGATGATATAATGTAATATTGAAAGTAAGTGGTCACGTGGTTTTCTTACATTTAGTACAAAAATAGTTAACTGTGCAGCGTGACTCAGATAGGACCAACATATTCGTAATGGGATTGGGATTAGCCGGCATTTTTGCCGATACTGCGAAGCGACATTTCTATCATTATAGCACAGGGGTACTTATGAGGTGCATAGGGACTGAACCCGGCCGGTCCATTATACTGACACCGACGAGTCAGGCGTAATGCTGTCCCCTTAGCTCCTAAGGAGGGAAGCCACTACTACCAACTTTAAAGTCTTTGGTTTGACCCGGCCAGGGTTCGAACCCACGACCTCCCGATCCGCAAGCCGACGCTCTACCACCTGTGCTATTGGGATTATACCCCACTCGTCATTACGAATATGTTTGTCCTATCTGAGTCACGCTGCACAGTTAACTATTTTTGTACTAAATGTAAGAAAATTACATGACCACAAATAAACAATATTGTATAATTTTTTTTTTGAATTATTTGCGCGAATTTACGTCCGCGCGAAACAGTCTTTTTCCGCAATTGCGCGAAATTTCGTGCCAGCGAAATTAAATGATACCACAGTTGTACGACATCAATAAACGAGATTTCGCGGGATCTTTTCAGGTAACAATAATTTATTTGGTTGATGAATAAACACACTTTTTTCCTTAACTAACAGACACAACCTTTAATTTGTACATGTATTCGTGATACCATTTCATAACTTCAAGTCTTAATAGACCAGTCGCATAACATTTATTTTTAAATAACGGGAATATGAATGGACTCTTGTATTACAACTAGTGTATTTTTTGGATTTATACTTGAAAAGTGATATTATTGCTGAGATGTGAATGGATATATAAGATGTCGCTCCGCCCCCCAGCCCACTCTCTCTCTCTCTCTCTCTCTCCCCCCCCCCCCCACCCTCCCCCGCCAAAAAAACTACAACAAGAACAACAAACAAACCTACTCGTATATAATCTAATTAGGGTGGGAGGTGGAGGGGATGATTATATGGACCATATTAACTACATTTAACGTTACAACCCATGAATTAGTTAGGAAAACAGGCATCCCATTTCCGTGGAAATTAAAACGATTCTGACAATGATAATAAGATGTAGTAATGTGACTACAGTTTCCATGGTAACAACAAGATATCTGATTATTAATTGGTCTTAAGACCAGTTCAACGAATACAAATTTCCTACAATGTTATGGCATTGTTTAAAATTACGATATCAATCATGAGCAAGTTTTTAACAATAACCTTAGATAAGTAAACTAGCATATGTTGTGAACAGTCATGCATAAATCCCATCTCGTCATTGCAAACAGGTGTTTCCTATTTGAGCCACGATGCAGAGATAGCTATTTTTGAAACTTAGAAAACCACGAGACCACTTACTTTTGAGATCGCGTTCTATAATTCTGTCCAACAATTCCACCAAAGCATTTGTTCGGTATTTAGATACCACGTTTAATGTAGGCGGTATATCTAAGAAATATAAAGATAAAACAGAGCATTGTCATTTTGATGAATGTGTTAACTTACGTGTTAAACTGAGAGTATCTTGGCACTGTTTAGGAATAAAAAATGCTGCATTTTTGTAAAATTGGTATTCATTACATTTTCATTTTAAGAATGGTACATGAAGCAACGTTAAAATTAAATCATATTAATATTAAAATATGAATAAATATTATGAAATATTAACTTATGTTACGGTTGATAGATCGTCGGCTTCACGTGCAACATATCCCCGGTTTGAATCCGAGCCGCGTAAAAGATTTAAGTCATAAAAGATTGGTTGTGGTATAGCTTGAGTTATAAGGCTAGTTCTACGACATTATACACGTATCTTCTTCAAGCTGACACTATCTTCGGATTACCCAAACACGCAATATGTATAAACGTTTTTTTATAAGTAAGGGAGACAATTCGCTAAAACTAAATTTCGTCAGCACGAGTTACTTCTCTTTATACGACACAGTTGTATGCGGTATTTTAATGATAACAGAACAATTTAGTGTATAGTTTAATGTATGATGACTTTCTTGTGTATTTTCGAGTGTATAGGCGTTTTTATGGAGAAAAACTATCTAACGATGATATTTTATGGGTTAAGGTTCGCTAAAACTGCGTATTGGCGTCATATTCGTGTTGTTTAAAAAGCAGCAGTAGCAACAACAACGATAATAACAACAATTATAACAATAACAAAAACAACAATAACAACAGGATTTTGGTAAATTTAATGTTCAAGTGCGTTGAATGTTACAATAGCCTTTTTATTGTTTAAGAAAATTAATGTACTCTCATCAAATGCTTTATGTGATTCTTTGGAATTTTTTTTATCTCGAGCTTAAATCCCTGCTTCCGTCCACGTAATGCCGAATCGAATTAGGAATCTATATTTTAAAAATGTTAAGTTTAATTTAATGTTAATTTTATTTGAATTATTTGTATCTTTTTTTGAGATAAACAAATGCATCTTCTCCTGCTGCCAATACCTTTTTATGGACACTAAAAAAATCGTTTTCTTTATTGCACTTATCCAAAAGGTTTTGTCAGACTTTGATTTGTTAAAATTGAACTGCTACAGGAAGTTATTTTTAGAGTGGCATATTTTCGCCACCTGTATTAAAATTAACAATTAAAAATTAAAATAAAAAAAAGATTATCAAAATTCCATGAAATGGTTGGGGGTTTTCATGATAAGCATCTGCTGTTTCCAAAAATAAATGTCTTTATGACAATGTGGGATAAAAATCCTGACAGGACTCTGCCATTATTCACCACTACATACTGGTTACCTTTCACACATTTTTAGGCTTTGTTATCACGAAAGGTTTCCATATATTGCTGGAAACCTTTCGTGATAACGAGGCCTATATATCTATATATATATATATATATATATATATATATATATATATATATATATATATATATATATATATATATATATATATATATATATATATATATATATATATATATGCAATATTTCGTGATAAATGCAAATGTGTTGTTATGGTTACATGCTTTCCAGGATTAGGTAGGGTAGATAGGTTTTTTTCCCCATTATAAACATTTAATACTCCTGGGTAGGATCGGCTCAAACCGTACTGGATCCTCAAACATATGACCTCTTGATTGATTGACAAGTTACAAGGTAACAGATGGAATATGTTATAGTCGCTTCCGCTAATATCGCGGGTCTTAACTTTACCATGGTATTACTGTAAGTCTTTCCTAAGTAGGTCAACAAATGCTGCAGTAAACAAACAAAAACTTTTCATTACAATACCTCTGTAATAGGAAGTGCGACATTTTTACACCACTGAAAATGGTAGGGTCGGGCATACTTTTAGGTAGGGTCGGGTGACCCTAACAGAACATTTTTTAGGCCTAACTGTAATTACGAAACTAACGATGTAAATCGCTAACACGCCAAGAGTCCTATTAAAGATTGTATCCACTCGTTTAGACCAAAATATTTTTTCTTAAATAACCAACTATATCTTTTTGACCTGAAAAGATCTTGCAAAATGCTGCTCATTGATTTCTAGATCAGTGTGAACAGTGAACCATAAATCCCTATTCCTCACTGCATACTGGTATTTCCTTTCTGAGCCAGGTAATAGAGATAGCGATTTTAACTAGGAATACCACGTGACAACTCACTTATGAGATTGTGTTATATCGTCATCCGGGTTATCCGCTCTGACATCAATATCTATTTTAAGCAGAGATCACTATCGTGCATATTTATCGATTTGGAATGATTGAACTTTTAACTTCAAGTGTCCTATTTTAATACACCAACAATCCCACTAAGATATTGCGATCAGGTATCATGATAGCTCTTTATTCCTTCAAGGTAGCAGATAACGTTCTTAGAAGTCACATCTGATTTCCACGAAAACTGAAAATTAAGTGCAGACGAGAATATACCACCATAGATTGATCTGTTACTAGATCATTCTTTTCGATCCATTTAAGGTTATAAGTAGCCTATACAGGTGATATTAAAGGTGATATTCGACAGTTTGGACCAATTTTTTTTCTCAAGTAATATAATAAGCCATTTTTACCTTAAAGGGTCCTGCAAAATGCTGTTCATTAATGCCATCGAATTGTGTGAACAGTGAAGCATAAATCCTTACTTGTCTTTTCCCATCTGAGTCACGCTGCAGACATACCTATTTTAAACTTAAAAAACCACGTGACAACTTACTTTAAGATCTCGTTATATCGTCATCTGGGTAGTCCGCGCTGACTTCGGTATCTATTTTTAGCAGAGATCACCATCGTGCATTTTATAGATTTGGAAAGAATAAACATTTTGATTGATACTTTTCGCATTTTATACTGTCTTACAATATAAGTAGTGTTCAAAATCCCATATACTTAGATTAAAAAAAAAAGTTTATGCAGAAATCGTTCCTGAATTCCCAGAAAACGTGAAAAACATGTTACATGCACTTTCGAATAGCACCTTTTATTTTTTCGTTTTCGTTATTTTTCGTAAATATTAGTAAAACTGGATTGAAGTATGGTATGTTAAACTATTTAAATTGTGGGCGCCGGTGGCTGTGTGGTAGAGTTGCCGACTTGTAATCCCTCTGACTACTCAACCTCTCGTGGCATGGGTTCTATTCCCGAACTTTGTCTCGGACCTGCTTCCGCTAGAGAGCTGGGCATAGCTATAATGATAATAACTGTATCGCTACGGTTTATCAAAAACAAATAAAACAAACAACATTACAGAATATATTAAATTAATTAGATTAAAATAAAATAATGTGGTTGCTAAATACAAAGCGTGGTTACTTATTTTACATTTTACGTCTTATAATTAATAGTAAAATAAATCTAGCGATATCTTTTGAACGTTGTTTTTTTTCTTGTCACACAATCCCACTTTGATAATGTCTGAGTACCATGTTTTCAAATACAGATAAAGTAGCAAATTTTGACGCGAAGCATCCGGTAAATGTATAAGAGGCATGTAAAAATACATGCCCCCACTAAAAGTTCCCGGACAAAACGTAAATGCTATAAATGTATTATATTAAGGTTAAATTTGATCTACTATGAAAATAGGTAAAGAGTCTGTAAAGATAAATGTCAGAACGGATATCATATATTCAAGAAATCAAATATTTCACCGAGTAGCGTGTCCACGGAGCATCCCGCCCACCCGCCTTTTCTCTTCCCCAGTGGCACGTGTGTACAAATCTATGCAATTTAACATTTTCTCCATCCATTTGATGTTGATTTTTGCTGATGGCTTTTGAGGGGGTGGGAATAATAGGCCTACAATTTAAATGTCTCTTATACGCATGCATATACTTAACAATATTTTTGGTTTTAAATGCAGTATGCATACAGTGAGGTATCACATAAATCACAAGTTACTTCTGCATAGTTTTAATACAAATCACTAAAGTAAAATTGATATTTGCCACTGCGAATATGAGGATATACATAAAGACGGAATTAAATTTCATTTTTACATGGTCACTTCTATGTTCATTACATTTTTGCCCTATTTTACAACTTGTCTTCATCAACAAACTGTCACAAAGCTTAACAAACTGTGGTATCCGACAGACAGTGCCATTTTTATATCTCAGATATCTAAACACGTCATTGTTACTAGAAAAGATCCTGCAAAATGTTGTTCATTGGTGCCCTAGGTCTGTGTGAACAGTCGAGCATAAATATCTACTCGTCATTGCAAACAGGCATTTCCCATCCGAGCCACGCTGCAGAGATACATGTAGCTATTTTCAAACTAAAAAGCACGTGGCAATTTACTTATAAACTCACTTTAAATTGTCATCCAGGTAATCCGGTCTGACGATGATATCTATTTTCAAACCACTATCGCCCTTCTTATTCCACATTCTCGAAACGAAAGACATATATTAGTTATCTCCCTTGGGAGAAGGTTATTTTTTGTTTTGTTTTATTGTCCCACCAACAGTATTTCTGAGAGAAGATTTTGCAAGTGGTTCCATGTCCAAAAATAGTGACGACCCAAACAAGGGGTTGTCTCAAAAGTAAGTGTGTCTTCATTGCAGATAGTTAAGAGAATAAATTTATTTGTTTATTGGTTTTATCGTCCCCCCAACCGTATTTCAGTTATCTGGAGACGGTGTCCACTTGAAACTGAT
Organism: Sinonovacula constricta; assembly: GCA_007844125.1. Lineage (NCBI taxonomy): Eukaryota > Metazoa > Mollusca > Bivalvia > Cardiida > Solecurtidae > Sinonovacula > Sinonovacula constricta. The sequence continues at coordinate 31,120,601 of CM017563.1, forward strand.
ATAGTGTTGCCTTCACTGTGTATAGCATGTCGCGAACACCTGGCATGATATCACACCCAGTCACATCCTGACACCGGGCCAACCAGTCTTGGAACTACACTTATATTTGCTTGAGCTTTAGCAAGGGAGCTATGCCACTAGCATTTTCAACGACTTTTGTATGTCGCGACCGGGATCGAACATTACATAATAGTTAATGTTCAAACCCGTCTTTATTAAAAATTAAGTCTGGATTTATGAAGATAATAAGCCCAAATTGTCCAAAGCAGTGGTTATACATTGTTACATATATTTAATATAGGTACACTGTCCGATAACGAATTTAAAGAGCCTAGCTACCTTTTGGTTCATACGCCACAAAAGAAAATTAAAAGTAAACAAGGTTAACAAGTTAACAAGTGAAACTGCCACATATTAACTTTACGTCTGCTTCTTTTTTAGCTTCCTAAATATTTGGATTCGAATAATGTTTTTATCTTTTCCGATCCGAAGTTAGAGCCCATTCAATGAATTCCGACGCTAAATGGAGTCGGGATTGGGGGTGGTGTCAAAGGTCGCACCCCTATAACACCAATAAAACTTTAATAAAAATGACGATTCAAACTAATTCTATTTCAATTGCGAAAGAACATTTTCTTTTTCCGTTTTATTATGGAATTCAGCTTGCATGGTTGATTTATTTAGCTAACCACATTATACAATGAGGAGATACAGGAGAACGTTTCCCCCTTCTGCTCATCAAGACAATTTTGAGTTTCGTTTATATTCGTCTGGCTTTCGGACCACAATTTTTATTTTTAATTTTTTTTAAACACGACTTGTAACACGACTTGAACTCCAAGTTAGACGTTTTAATGCAATTTCTTTTTCTCATTGTGTATACATTTATACTTTAATACTCGTGAGTATGGGAGTATGCCAGGCTACGCGCCTGCTTTTCACGATAAAATCTACTTCATATTTCGTAATACTTAGTAGTACAGATAAACACGTAACTTCTTGGCAATACTTCCAATGCTAGAGGTTTGTCGATAAAGTCAAAGTCAATCGAATAATATGTATTAACTGTATCGTTGAAGCGTCTATCCGAATGGTCGCATGGTTACGTGCTAGTTATACGCCCCCGGTTCGAAATCGTATGCTGCCATTCTTATTTGTCACTTTTGGGGATATTTTTTGTTTAATTATGAAGATAAACTTTTGTAACAATTTTTACAGTTTGTAAATATTGAGAACTGTTAAAGGTGATGGACATTTCTTTTAAGTTATTTTTTTCTTTTTGTGTGTTACGTCTCGTGTAATTGTTTTTGTCACATTTACATTTACCCTGTTCGCCTTTGTCTAGAGGTAGTTGAGATTTAAATCGTTTGGAAATTTTGACAGGACCTTTTCTTATTTACCTTTTTTTCGTGACTATGACGTCATAATATTGTCCCAAGACCTATTTAAGGGTAAGTGAAAGATCAAATGAAGCGATCAGCTGAGGACAATCGACTATTAAATTATTCAAATTCAAATAACATGAAAAAATCTTACAGTCAAGTCATGATTTTATCAGGTTGTCAGTACGTCTGACAATTCTATATTTTAGAAATGGAAGAACATTATAAGTTATCTCCCTTGTTGGTAGGTTATTAACAGACCATCATGAATGGAAGAGAAATGAAACTATGATATATGTCTCAAACTTTATTAAATTACAGATATATCTTACACTATTGTTACATCTAAATAAAAAGCTTAAGTTATAGTCATTACTGAAAAAAATAAATGGGGAAAAGACAAAAAGATGTCATTATATATGCTTGAACGAGAAAACCCATCACCAGTGAGAAAACAAATACTAGTTTTATTTTGTAAATAACTTTACGGACAAAATTATTTATTCCTGTCTTCAAAGGGCTCTTCTTTTACTCAAGACATGGAATAAAGCGGAATCTCTGGAAAAATTACAAAAAAAGGCAAAAATTTCTTTCATTGAAAAAGACAACCTAACGGGGGAGAATACAGACATTCTCTTTCAACTACAACAACTTTCTCACATCCATGTCAACGTGACCGTGACTGCAATTCTAATGTTTTATTCATAAATAATAATTATTTTTATTTTTGACAGCTTAAGACACACATTACACATGTTAAAACATTGACCAATATCAAATCACACTTTTTATGTCAAAAGTATTTCTAAGCAATACAAAATATTAGTTAATTTCCAACACCTACATGCACAGGCAACAAGATTTATTGCTAGAAACTCAGCAGCAAATAGTGAAGAACCTGTTAGGAAAATCCCAGCGGAAGCTGGCTGCTCCAGATTTACATACCCTCACGATTTGTCTGATAAATTTGCAGGCTAGCATTAAATGTGGTGTAACATTTAAGCGTGTGAATACTGAATACAGGTGGGAACCCTGTTGTCAATGTAATCCTGCACCGATTGGTCAATAGTTTCGCATTGGCCATTGATGGTTAGGTGTCGGTTGTAGATGACCAGCCATCGTTTGACCCAGTACAGATCGCACGTGCAGTCTATGCGCGAATTGGTCAGGTCTAGAACCTGTAGGCCAGCCAGGTTCTGGATTGCCTCCGAGATGACGGTCATATTGGAGTTGGACAAGTCCATGAACTCCACGCTATCCAGCCCATGGAAGGAGTTTCGTGAGATATAAATCAGTGGATTTCCCGCAAATGAGATTTTTCTTAGGTTGGGAAGGTTGAATAAATCGTTGTTTTCTATGCTGGAAATTCTGTTTTGAGAGAAATCTATCTCGATCAGATTTCTCACGTCTGACATGGATCCTGGAATTCGAGTCAGATTACAATTTCTGAAGCTTAGAATAGACACGGGTGTGCTTTGGATGAAACTGATTGCATCTTCGCCGATGAACTCCAGCGGGTTTCCTTCGAGACTTAGGTTTTTCAGATTAACTAAATGCTTGATAGCTTCTGGGAAAACAGTGATCTTATCGTATTTAAATGACAGTGTATGCAGAGTGTCGCTCAGATCATTGAGGACTGACTCAATGATCATGCTATTTCCATCGTCGGCATAATTATGGTCAATATGCAGTTCTTCTAAATGTGTCATGTCTTTAAGCGCCAGGGGCATTTGGACAAGTCTAGCTCGTTCTATGGTAAGTGTATGCAGGGTTTGCTCGAAACCATGGAAAAAGTCGGATGAGAAGACCTGTATTGCTGCCCCATCTACATGTAGTTTTTGTAGGCCTACTAAGCTCGATAATTCCCTGGGCCAGTGTTTCAATTCGAAGGGTTCTCCGAATGCAAATGACGTCAATGTGTCGCCTATCGCATTCATGACGGAAAAGCTAAACCCGGAATTTACATGGTGAGAGTGCGGAGCCGATTCTGTGCCATCGATTGGATTCCATGAGACATCCAAATTGGTTAATGACATTCAAATGTCTTATTGCATCAGGCAGAACATGAAGCGCGTTGTCTCTAAGGTTAAGAACTTTTAGTGTGTTCTCGATGCCATTAAATGCACCAGGATCAATGTAATTGATAAAATTGCTTTGAAGAAGAAGGGCGGTGAAGTTTCCATTTGACAGGGCTGCGAAGGCATTAGGTCCGATACGTCGTAATTGGTTAACACTGAAGTCTAGTGTGTGAAAGCGTTCCGATGATGATGTAAACGAAATCAGGTCCGTTAGGTTTTTGTTCCGGCAATTAATCAGACCGTTGACGCATGCGCATGGCGCCCAATGCCCCGGACATACTGCGATACAATGGTTGATCCAGAACAGAAATAGCAAAACGTAGCAAAGTCCTCGAGAAGTTGGCCTATCCAACCGGCTCATGTTTTCTGAAATACAGTAGTTTAGAATTTACTGAAACTAAAACATGGCTAATTATATGACTGATTTGTCGACGATCTTATTATTATTATTATCTTATTTGATTCTATTCGACTTAGAATTCCCCGCCTCGCCAAATTGACATGTAATCCGCCCCAGAAAACTGTCAATTAAACTGTCAGTCGTCTTAACGAGTTCAAACTTGTCGCCACAAGGGGGTGAGTCAAGCCAGAATGCGTGGTTTGTTGACATGCGAAGTTTAAAATAAAACTTTTTAGTAAAATAGATCGATCTATTTTGTTCATTGTAAAAAAGAAACGAGTTCTAATGAAATAAATCGCTGACGAATTTGAATTTTCATAGTTTCTGATTGGCTTTAAATGTAGGGGGACTTCTAAATCATTATTATAATTTCGGGCCAATCAGCGTACTCTATGTAACTGACGTATACGCATGACATACATGTGTTTACACACGTATATACACAGTTTAAATGAAAGCTGTCTAAGTTACATGCGAACTTTAACTGGTAAAAAAATGTTGAAAACCATCGCGATGCTTATGATTTTCCCTAACAGTCTAACAGTAAAACATGTTAATTGGACAACATGTTCACATCACAGAATATTCAGGTATAATAAACGAAACCATTGGCTGTTGGGGATTAACAAAGCCTTGCCTTGAGAGAATAAAATGCAATGGGAACACGTCGGATAATTCCAATCGCAACTTCTCAGGTAACGCCGTCCTCGGGACAATGATTCGTATAAGAATCACGATCGTTTTGTTCGCCGGAAGAAGAATACGCCATAAAAGTAATTAAAAAAAGCAACAGGTGTAGTGTACAGGATTATTTCATCCTATAGACTTTCATTTACCAATTTAACTCTTTATCTCGTTAGATATACAACTGTAACAGCATTTTCAGTAGAGATAACAAAACATTTATAGTTGTTGTTTGGATGACGTCATATGCACACACATGTTTGTTTCGCAGCGTTTTGACATCATACATCCGAGAGATGATTCGTGAATTATCCGAGGCGTTCCGATCGAGATTATTCAAGACTCCCGCTTTTTTAAGACTATCACTGCCATGAACACCCGGCATGATACCACACCCAGTCACCTTATCCTGACACCGGGTCAACCTGTTGTGGAACTACGCTCATATTTGCTTGAGCGTTAGCAAGGGAGTTATACCACTACCCTTTTTAACGACTTTGGTATGTCGAGGCACGGTTTCGAACCCGAGGCCTCCCATGGAGCAGACGCTCTCCTGATTGCGCTACCAGGTCTGGTAAAGGAAAATGGGTCTAGATGTAAATCCAAAATCTGTATATATCAATATAGACCTTTATTTAAGTTGATGTAACGATTTAAAACAATTGTCTTACGATATTTTGGAATTAATAATGTCAACTTAAGATAATTTTCGGTAGTGCAATTTTCAATGACGAAATTTGCGACAGAACTTAACACTCTCCAATTATAGAGGCTTCCGAGAACGGCGACCCAATATTTATAACTGGTTCCGGAAATGTCTATGGGGTGAAGCTTTTATGAGGCGATCGTGTTTTTAAACGGAAATTATTATGCTAGTTATAAATGTTAAAGAACACATAGTTACATTCATTCGTTGTGTGTCTTCTAAAAAACTACTACATGAAGAAAGATAAAGTAACAAGTAAACTTTTGCGCATATCGTTTTGTCAAATTCTTATTTTCAAATTGCGTGACTGTACTAATTCGACTACAATCTCTTCAGTGCCATATTCATGGTTAAGCATGCCTTCATATAAAAGATACCGTTTCCTATTTTCATAATCAGTAATGACAGTGATTGGTCCTTTTTTACAACCCAACAAAAAGCATATGGGGACGAATCGCGCAGCTCGGTGAATATTACAACAATTAATGATGTGTTTGGACAGACTGCACTAATTATCCAACACTTTGATAGACTTATGTCTAATATTTGCTCGTTATTCAAGGTTTCTTCAGATTTAAACTTCATAGTTTTGCTTTTGAATTAAATAATATTACTATTGGAGCAATATTGCGAAGAAATGAAACGATCACATAAATTTAACGTTTATGTTGCGTGTTGTAAAGACTTCTCGCACTTAGGCGGATGTTAGTGATTTCAAAGACGAACCAATTATTTGTGTGGGAACTTCGTACGGCATATGTTGACTGGGTGTTGTTCACAGATGTTGTTGTGTTGTCCGAAGAATTAAAACTTGTTATTCACACTTACACATTTACCCAGTTAACAACATAAGCTTTTTAAACATATTTATTCCACAACAGCGAATGAAGAGGTGCTAAATTCGGATATGCTAAATATGGGTAACTTAACTTTCTGATATATTACTTCCGGCTCTGCATCAACTTTTTCTTGTAGCACTATTATAACATTTCCGCGCGTTTGTGATAAAGCATATCAAACTCCTGGCAGCTTGTTTTCTAAAAATAATGTATGCACGACGCAATTACGGAATGTCACTACCATTGTCGTTGAGTTTTAAATGTCCAAGACGTTACTTTTTATTTTTTTCACATTTATCTTGACCTTACCACTGATAGACACACATAAAAAAAACAATAACAATTAAGGTGACAATATGCTTACAATATATGGATATTTAAACAAAACAAAGCACCGTGCTAACATACCTCTAGAATCTGGAACCAAAAGGAGAACTTTCCTCGACAAGAAACTATCCTTCTTCTTATCTTTGCTCGACCTGGATTTAGTGCGGACAGTATCGCTGATGTCGCTGTCGCAATGTCAGACATGGGTTTCGAAGATGTTCTCGTGTCAATCCTTGTTCTGAGTATTTCTGGACATGAATTTTTAATTGATAAATAGTATGAAGCAATATATTAATACTAATAGACGTATTTTGTATTAAATAAATATTTACTTTATTCAATTAAACAAATGATGTTTTTCTTTTCTAAGTGAGACATGGTTGTTGTTTATTGTTGTTGTTGGCTATTTGAAAGAGTTGTTTAGAATCAATTCTGCCCTCAGTTTATAGGGGCAGGAGGTGGTCTTTATATATTGTCCGATCTTGCAATGAATAGTTTCGACTACAACAGTCCATTGAATTATGGTTGTTTATCTAAATAAATGTTTAACTATATCCCCAATAACCATAACGTGAAGTGTTTTATGTGTTGTTTTTGTTGTTTTTACCTAATAAAAATAATCATACTTGATACAAGCCATATTTTATTTGATAATGCATTAGTCCATTTATACGTAATTTTGCATGATTATCCATATTTTGTCGTCGCCAGATCTGGGAAATGCATTGGTAAAAAATGTTTGCTTTATTTTTTCTGCATCAATGAGACATTATTGAATAGTCTCCCCTGAATAATCCCTAAATGCAAGTAGATTCTTACAACTTTTTACTCGGTTTTTATGCTTGTGCTTTGTGGAGTGTATGTTGACTTTTCTGCCTTTCTTGTGATACACAGGTTAACTATCATCAACAAACACTTCCATTTTCTTTTTTAAATAACATACGAGGGGCATTTATAAAGTATTAATCAGTGTGGCGCTTTAGTCGTATACGTAATATTTCTGCAGAAATTATTAGACCAACCCTTCGAAGTATTCCCCTTTGACTTGGGATGCACTTTTCCAAGCGATGAATCCAATCGGAAAATGCTTTTTGGTAGCTCTCTTTAGGTATAGTGTTTAGACACTGGAGCGCTGCCGACGGCGTGCAGAGATTCAAAACGTCGACCTCTCATGTAGTTCTTGATATAAGGATTAAACCAAAAATCGCACGGAGCAAGATCAGGGCTATATGCAGGGTGTGGTAAAGTGTCAATGCTGTTGTCGCTTAGATTTTACCACCACTGACTTGTGGGCAGGTGCGTTATCATGAAGGAGCTTGCTTCCGCGTACGCCGGTACGGGGACGGGCTGCAGTATAGTGGCTTACAACAGCAGAAAGAACCGAATCTCGATAAAATATTCCAGTAACACTCCTGCCTTCTGGTATAGGAATTCGAGCCACCATTCCCTGGCAATCAAAAAATAATGCATACATAATGCGTTTTGAGGTTGCGAGCTCTACGGGCAACTTGGGGCCGTTCGTCATTTTCACCGACCCACACCTTATTTTTTTCTTTACTGTCAGGCTCATAAAAATATACCCATGTTTCATCGCCAGTCACAATTTCATTCATGCAGTTTTGGTCAGCATTCTTGTATATATCGAGCAGCTGTGACGCAATTCGCACGCGCTCCCGTTTTTGGCCCTCAGTGAGAAGGTGGGGTATCCACCTGGCGCAAACTTTGCCTAGCTTTAACACGCGAGTCAATATTTGAAAAACCGATGACGAATTTATGCCACATAAATTACTTATCTCCTCCACTGTACAGCGGGCATCATCTTCCACAGCTTTTTTAACAGCGGCAATATTTTTGTCAGTCATTGTTGTAAGTGGACGGCCAGGACGGGCCTCATCTTTTATCGCCTCTCTACCGGAGGTAAATAGACGGACCCATCTTCTAACTGTGGCATACAATAGGGCACTGTCCCCATAAACCTTGTCTAATATCAGGTGCAGCAACGCCAAGCAATGCGCGTATTTTACAATACGCTCTTTGCTCATCTTGAGAATTGTTCTCTTTATCTGCCAATTTTAACTGCAGTGTACCTGCAGTGTCGATTCAAGTGGACATTGCGCTCACTGTGTAGGTTTCCTTGTGCACGTAACTGTAGAGGAGAGTCTAATCTTTCCATACATGTATAACATGTACCAATTACGCTCGGATTAACGTTAAAAATCGCACTGATTAATACTTTATAAATGCCCCTCGTATCTCTATAAGTATTTTAATAAATTTTAAGCTTATATTAATGCAAAAGTAAGAAAATCACTTACATTTGTAATTGCAATTTGCAATTAAAACCAAGTGCAGAAATATTTCTTAGTTGAAGGATTTTACAGGGACATATTGTTACCCTATCCTTATTTTCGATATACCCATAAACATGTCTTTGTCATACTTTGGCTTAAGATTTTGGCGCATAGAACTACCCGATCCGCATTCAATATGGATATAAATGTTTGCGTCATAATCGAGCCAATTAGCGTATTGTCTGTGTATTGTTTGACATATACACATGACGTATATTGTCGCAATCGCAGTTCGGAGATGTACATTGTGTTTGAAATAAAAACTCACAATAGTTAAAAAACGTTCCGACCTTTTAGAGTCTCCTTAACTCAAGACAGCATTTATTTATATAGTTTAGTGAGGAAATGTTATAAATTATTCAATTATTAACTGTGAAACAACACAGTTTTGCTTTTTACGAAAGATTGGCCATCGATGACCAAGCCACTTGAACCTTGCGATATAAGGATGACGTCATATTATATTGCAATGTTAAGATATAGTATAAGTGCGTGTGTATTTAATAAATTGTCGAAAATTTTAACTTGATCAAAATCTCAAACGGAGACAGGATTATGCAAGTGGGCCGTGCCAGCCATCGTTGATTTATGTCTTCTAAGCTGAGTTTGCGCCAAGGTCAAATACTCTTTATTCAGAACTCAGTCATAGATACATGCTTTAATATGTAACAACAACAACAACAAAAACAAAAACAATAATAACAACAACTACAATAATAATATTAAAATTTAATAATAATAATAATATAATTATTATAAATAATAATAATAATAAATAATAATAATAATATCTATAAATTATTTTCTTTCTTTTTTGCAGAAGATTGTACGTGTGATACAAAACAACCTGGTGAACATAATACAAAACAAAGAACGGAATAATTAAGTTTTGGACATTTTGTTGAATAATAAAAGTACTATGATTAGATTATGAGTACAAAAAGCTAGTTAGGCTTACTTGGAGAGAATAGCATTCGCCTGAGTTAATACAAAAGTGGCGTTAACCATTAAAGTTAATGTGTGTTCGAATTTAATCTCATATGTATAAACACTCTTATATGATATCTTGTCACGGCGAAACAAGAAAATAATGGATGACACATACAAAACAACAAAAATAACAAAAGGATCCAACATTAAACTATCTGAATCTTCTAGTACAGTTTTTTTGTGTTCCATTAAAACATTTGCACAGCTAATTTGTATTTAGAAGGGTAAATACAAATGTATTGACAGGACAAGTTTCAAATGTTAATTCGTAGAGTTAATTAATGGCTATTGTTTTAGCAATGGACGAATGCCTTGTACCATAATAGCCGACACGTGGAATGTAGAAACCATGCAATGTCAGGTACATGTATGTGTACAGGCAAACAGTATATACTTGCTAGTTATATGAACATTTTACGTTACTTGAATGGCACAATAACAATGCACATTATTATCTATCCCTGATACTGTCAAGGTGAAGATACCGAGCAAGACGTCCTAGATCGACAAAGTCATAAAATAATGTTAACATCATATAGACTTGTAAAGACACTGACTCCCGTGACGTAGTGCTAGAGTCACCGACTTGTAGCGACTCTTCTAGCTGGCTTACGGTTCGCCGGTGGTTCTACCCAAACATTTATCTGCATAAAAAAGCTGAACGTCGCTTTACGGACATCACTTTAAGGCGCGAACTTAAGTCAAAATAAACATATTTGATAAATGGTTCAAATTTCACAAACTCTACGTATCTTTATCAGTGACCTGAAGGAGGAAGTATTAAAAACGATTCTACTGGCTGGCAAATGGGCCAATCAAACTGCAGGAACCTCCAGAAGAATGAGATGAAGTGCATCGTAAGTGTGCTTTTAGAGATAACGGGGTTGTTTTCGCATGGGAGATGATCCTCTGTGACAGGCCCAGACAGAGTTATCAGCATCAGGGTCATAAGTGACGCACGATTTGGACACAGCAACGATAAAAAATTCCCTCCAATTTCCACGAAAGACCTAAAATGGACAGCACTTGATGCACCGAATAGGATGTTTGATAAAGCGTGTAGATAACAAGAAACTCGTTCAAAGGTAAAAAAAATGCACTGGTGTCTTTCATTTTAACATAGTTACATTTTGTTTTATAGTCGAACGAGATTTAAAACAATAACATCTTAATCATTAATATTAAAATGCAAGGGGCAAATGAGTTTGTGATCGCATGAGAACGTATGTTAATAAAAGTCCATCCACACTTCTACCCTTAACAATGCTATGCAATTATACCTTTCTTGGTGAATAAAGTAAAATTAGATTTAGTACTACAAATGATTACCGGTCCTCAGGAGAAGATAGAGAAAATGTTGTGAGTGTTTGTGTGTGTGTGGATATTAATCAAGATCCATTCAATTTTAGCAGTAAATACTAGATATTTATACATGTACACAGTAAGGAACCATAATTTCGACCTAAGTAGTCAACAGACAAAAAATATTTTTAAAGCTTACTAATTTAAGCTTACATGTATGTGTTTGCACAATTCTACTCTTGTACCTGGTTGGTGGGGCGTTCATCCCCTATCATCCCCCCTCACTGTCTGCCCTGACAGTGTCGGCTCCACGTTCTTGAGGCCCAGGATCCAAGTAAAAACATTTAGTGAAAAACATTCCGTTCATCGCATTTTGCTTGTACCACAACGCTTGCTTATTGAAAATAATGAATGCAATTTAAACGTATGCCTGATATACTACTACTGTTTTACCCTGTAGTTATTAATTAGAGTGATTTTGATTCCTGTCCGGACCTGGTAGCACGGCAGGGAGTGCGTAATCTCCAGGTACGGGAGGCCTCGGCTTCAAATCCAGGCCGCGGCGTACAAAGTTATCAAAGGGTAGGAAGTATGTTTCCCCAGCAAATGCAGTTTTCAGACTGGACGTCCCAGTTTCATGAAAATATCACTGGGGTGGTATCATGCCAGATTGTTCATCACTCGGGTGGTGTCATGCCAGGTTGTTCATCACTCGGGTGGTATCATGCCAGGTTGTTCATCACTCGGGTGGTATCATGCCAGGTTGTTCATCACTGGGTGATATCATGCCAGGTTGTTCATCACTCGGGTGGTGTCATGCCAGGCTGTTCATCCCTCGGGTGGTATCATGCAAGGTTGTTCATCACTCGGGTGGTATCATGCCAGGTTGTTCATCACTCGGGTGGCATCATGCCAGGTTGTTCATCACTCTGGTGGTATCATGCCAGGTTGTTCATCACTCGGGTGGTATCATGCCAGATTGTTCATCACTCGGGTGGTATCATGCCAGGTTGTTCATCACTCGGGTGGTATCATGCCAGGTTGTTCATCACTCGGGTGGTGTCATGCCAGGTTGTTCATCACTGGGTGGTATCATGACAGGTTGTTCATCTCTAGGGTGGTATCATGCAAGGTTGTTCATCACTCGGGTGGTATCATGCCAGGTTGTTCATCACTCGGGTGGTATCATGCCAGGTTGTTCATCACTGGGTGGTGTCATGCCAGGTTGTTCATCACTGGGCGGTATCATGCAAGGTTGTTCATCACTCAGGTGGTATCATGCAAGGTTGTTCATCACTCGGGTGGTATCATGCAAGGTTGTTCATCACTTGGGTGGGTGGTATCATGCCAGGTTGTTCATCACTCGGGTGGTGTCATGCCAGGTTGTTCATCACTGGGTGGTATCATGACAGGTTGTTCATCTCTAGGGTGGTATCATGCCAGATTGTTCATCACTCGGGTGGTATCATGCCAGGTTGTTCATCACTCGGGTGGTATCATGCCAGGTTGTTCATCACTCGGGTGGTATCATGCCAGGTTGTTCATCTCTCGGGTGGTATCATGACAGTGTGTCCAGGACATGCTGCACACAGTGACAGCAGCACTATATTTGCTCCAAGTGGACACCGTCTCCCTTGTAAAGGTGGCTGGTGAAACGAAAAACAAACATGTACTAACAAAGAAAATGTGACCGTTCAAACTTACTTTTGCTTTCCAAGCAAAACTTTCTTTAAATTTTCTGCTGGGGCATATTCAGCTGCTTAGGTCCAATTATGGATTCTGGTTTTATATAATCCCTGACTATACACGTAACAATAACATTTGCCAATAACAATATAGCATCAAGTTACATCTATTCAGTTATGAATTACACGAAATGTACTTTCATAAATTATCCACACGTGTGAAATTTCATAATTATTTTAAAACTTTTAAAAATGTTAAATTATATTTTTCATAGAACCTGATAAATTCTGTGTTTAGCTCTATGTCATTGTGCCTGTCAATACACGTGCTCAAAATCACTTCTTATTTTAAATATGATTATACGACGTTACAATTGTATTTATTAAACTTGCCCAAATACCTATTATATATGGACAAAATGTAGAACAATTCTAACAAAAAAACGTCGCCAAATTCTTAAACTTAATTATGTAGTTATCAATGTTTTATTGGTTATTTACAGGAATTGTAACTGTGCTTTTTTATTTTTTTCAGTTCGCATCATTTACTGCTACATGTACTTGGCTAAAGTAGTTCAAATTTGCTTTTTATTATTATTTTTTATACAGCAAAACCTTTCTAAATCATTACTTACAATGGATCAAAATATTACCTTTGCTCACTAGATGATAGGGGAATATAATGTCTTTAAAGACATCATAAAACTGTCTTTAAGTTTTCAGCATTAAAAGCGTCGCAACGTTTTTGGAAGTTAAAACATCCATAGTATTTCTGGGATTATTCTTTTAAAGGTGGTATCCGGCAGCATGCCTATATCAAATACATGTAACAATATCTCTTATTAATAGTCATACTTTAGTCTAAGTAAAGACGATTTTGAACATTTCTTGTAGCTTTATTGTTGGACTGTACATGATGCGAAAAAAAACACAAAAAACAACACCCTGTTATGCTTAACTGTTCAGACAGATCTACGGCATCAATGAACAACATTTTGTCAGACATTTCAGGTTACAAAGACTTTTTTGGTTATTTGATAAACATGTTTGGTTCAAACTGTCGGGAACCACCTTTCACTATGAACACAGAAATATTGACATTGAATAAATTGGTTTTCCAGCAGAGAAGTGAAGCAGATTTCCTCTGTGTCAAGAAAACGCTTATTTTGAACTTCTTTATTAAAACATCAATTGTTTTGACATAAAATACCAGTTATGTGTTACGGATAGTTGCTCTACTTAGGCCGGATTAGTCTTACCTGGTGTCTGCTTAATACAGTACCTGACTAGAAATCGGCGTGGTTTGCATAATAAAGACATATTTAAAAAATATTTACCGTATGTTCTTACTTTTAACACTAAGAGTATTTGAATAACCAGGTGTCATTTGCTATAATACTGACTTTTGTTTAAATTAAATCATTCAAGGTGCCACAGAAATCGAATTAGACGATGAATATGATTACAACTATACCATCTATGACACTGTCGGTTCATAACATAAATATGCGAGAGTAACAAAGCATAACTCTGCCAGGATGGGAACAAGACTATCTTCTAACTTGGTTTATCCTTTCGTATTTGCAAGCTGCATTGTTATCCTCGGAAAACTTAGGTTTTTTTTTTGTTTTTAATTAGACCTCTCCAAACAGCGGCAGATTCCTATTGTTGTGTGCGTATATTTCTTTTTACAGCAAGTTGCTCTGTTAACTGGGTTCTTTCCTCTGAAAAAGGTAACACCGAACTGCTGCGATTTTCTGTTGTTTCCTGCTTCACTATTGTCCCCATTAAGAATTTCTAGAGCGGAACCATTGAATACTCTTCAAAAGGGGGTACTGTGTGGCAGTATGTAACATTTAGTATGCGGCCATTTAAGGGTAAATCTTTTGTTTTTAAATAATTCCAACGAATTGTGACAAGATAGTATCTTTATTAGGACAAAATACTCACACACACGTAATGACAAAACATATAATATTCATATTTATATTTAATCACTGCTGCAATCCATTATTGTTATAAAAATGTATCCCATAAGAGACAAGAGACACCGCTCTCCGGAACGTCGCCAAAAAACGTTTGAGTGATTGAACTATTTTAATTTTGCGTATATTATTTTATACGCCGCGGCTTTACTTCCCTGTACAAATTGAAGGTCCAATTTTCTTTTTTGATAAATGATGCGATCTAAACAGTATTATTCTTTTCATGCAGAGATTATTACTTCGCGTCTGTTTACCGCTAAACGTAATTTGAAATCTTATTTATCTGCGGTTTAGTCTTATTTTGCGGATCCATGCTTATTTCCCGGGTTTTGTCGGCACCGGGTTGCCGTGTGTACAAATGGTACTGCAGTTTGATGCGATGTGAAAGTAGTCCTTGCAGGTCGATGAGGACGATGTTCTACATAGTCGTTGATGGATTGGTCAATCGTCTCGCACTGACCCTGGAATAAGAATATATATATAAATGCAATCAAATAGGTTAGGATAAGTAGCATCAACATAAAAAGTTGCATTACAAGCAAAAATGAAGTCAAACAAATGAGAACAATAAAAATAACAATAACATGATGATGATAAGGAGGAGGAGGATCTTGATGATAATGATGATGATGATGATGGAGGTGTGGTGGTCGTAGTAGTGGTGGTTGTGGTTGTGATAATGATAATGATGATGATGACGATGATGCTGATGATGATGGTGGTGGTGATATTGATGATGATGATAATGATGATGATGAAGATGGTGGTGGTAGTGGTGATGATGATGATGAGGAGGAGGAGAAGGGGGAGGAGTAGGAGGGTGGTGGTGATGGTTAGTGGTGGTGATGGAAAGCACAGTTTTTAACCTGGCTTTTTACTCTAATTTGAAGAAGGCTGCTGTCGTTCTTAAATCAAGAAACCGCTTATAATGTGTTTTCTTTTTTTTTTTTCGGTGACTTTCTTCTTAATTTTCATCCATTTTATGTTATTTTCATAATTATATGTGGTATCTGCATTCCAATTTGGTTACTTGCTTAATCTTTTTGTACAGAACAAAATAATGCATTTTTTCATTGATTGAAATGTCTATTACGAACATTGACTTATATTTTAATCTGTTTTACCTTCTATCGCTAATATAACTACTATAACGTCCTTATTCCTTCTATTTCCTAATGATGTATCTACTGAGATCTTACCGTTTGTAAATATGTATCTATAAATATATAGTGTGTGTGTGTGTGTGTGTGTGTGTGTGTGTGTGTGTGTGTGTGTGTGTGTGTGTGGTGTGAGTGTGTGTGGGTGGTGTGTGTGTGTGTGTGTGTGTGTGTGTGGTGTAGGGGTGGGTGTGTGTGTATTTTTATTGCTAGACATTGGTTGGATCCCCGACCCACAACAGGACATAATCTTTCATTAATACAACAAAAAAGAAGCCGCCATTTTTATATGTCGTTTTCTTTTTTAGGACAATAGGGTGGATCTAAACCAAAATATTGAATGCCCCACCTCGATCGTTAGACTGCTCGGACCGTTGGCAGTCGACTTTCCACCTGGCAAGCCATGCCATGTCGCATGTGCAGTCAATCCTGGCATCCTTCAACTTCATTGTTTCCAATCGTACGAGATTCTTGAACGACGCCGACAACTCCGTCAGTAAAGTTTTTTCCAGGTTTACCAGCTAAACATACAGAGCGGGAAATAAGGATAAAATACATAACGCAAAACAATGATCAAACATACAAATACGATCTAAAGTTTATTTTGACGTATTCGACGAAGATTTGAGTGCTAATAAAACGGTACTGTGCAGCGCAACGTTAAATAAACAAAAGGAAACTTTAACAAGTACACGCATTTAAAGTACGTTTCTTAAATTGATAAATTCAAAAACAGTATTATCGAAAATATAGACATTTTAAAGAGGGGCAGTATGTATAGCGAGGTAAGTGAAGCAGTGTATAGGCTTCACATCTTAAGTATAACCGTAACGCTGCAAAATATTTAAAGCACTACGGTCCCTAGAGTTGGTATTCTAAAACACACATGGCCCAACTTGTACAATCCTTTCTCACTTCAAAGGAAATTTATTACAGAGACATAATGTTGCAAGTTCTTATTATTCTATACCATCAGTTAGGACAGCATGTGATAGAAATTAAAATTTAAGACTAACCATACAAAGAAGTCAATAATTGACATAATGTAAATTTGTGTTTGATCAAAATCTGAACTGAGACAAAATTTTGCAAGTGGTTGCATGTCCAAAAATAGTGACGACCCAAAAAAGGGGTTGTCTCAAAAGTAAGAGTCTTCAAAAGTCTTCATTACAGATAGTTAAGAGAATGAGTTTATTTGTTTATTGGGTTTATCGTCCCACCAACAGTATTTCAGTTATCTGCAGACGGTATCCACTTGAAGCAGATATAGTGCTACCATCACTGTTTATAGCATGCCGCGAACACCTGGCATGAAACCACACCCAGTCACATTATCCAGACACCGGGCTAACCAGTCGTGGAACAACCCTGACATTTTCTTGAGCAATTGAGCTATGCCGCTACCATTTTTAACGCCTTTGGTATGTCGCTGTCCGGGATCGAACCTGGGTCCTCCCGTATCCGGAGCCGACGCTCTACTGATTGCGCTACCAGGCCCGGTCAGGGAATGTTAATAGATCGGTGGCCTTAAAAGAGGGTGGCCAAAATGGTGGTATTATAATTTCAGATATGGCATTGCAGGGAAGTCCAATCAAAGTGATGTTATTGGTTTAATATAAACATGTACTACGAAGATGGTGCTTTGACAGCTGTATGCTCCCATATAGCAATAATTCCTAACAGAGATGCGTGATTTCGGTCTGTATTCACCAACTACTCTTAAGTAAGAATTGCTCAATTCGTGGATTTCAATTCACAATATCTTTCTTATGTACATATCCGTATTTTGGCATGGTACTTTAAATGTGCTATTTTCAGCTTAAAATCACATAAGAACTTCATAAATAAGCTTATTTTGTTGGTATGAAATTTGTGACATGGTCTTAAGTTATGATTTAGGCTTAAGAATGGTAGTTGAATACGGGCAAAAATCAGTTTGGATCTTAAGGGCTTGTAAAGCGAGAATTTTTCACATCCTTGGTGATCCTAAAAACGAATATTTTGAAATCGAAATGTTCTTGCATTACCTTTAACTTCTGGAGACCACAGAGAGAGTTGTCGGAGATATATTTCAGAGGATTGTGACTGAGATCGAGAGACTCCAGGTTGGCCAGATTCTCTAGGTCCGTACTCTCGATACTGCGGATTAAATTACCCTTCAGATCGAGGTCCTTTAAAATCTGCAGGTCAGAAATGGCCCCGGGGACCCTCTTTAGGTTACATGTCTGCAGTGACAATGTTGTGATGTTAGAATGCTTGAGAAGGTTGATAGCCTCGTCACTGATGAATTCTAGATTGTTTTCAGCAAGGCTGAGATTTCGCAGGTTCTTTAGGTCTTTGATATTTTCGGGGAATGTAGTCAGACCGTCGTGCTTCAGACTTAGAATCTGCAGCGTTTCAGCCATATTGTCGAATGGGGCACTGACCATACTGCTGTCACCGAAGTGAGGCTCGCCATTTAAACCGGTCTCGTTCATGAAATCGAGATGGAGCTCTGTAAGATGTGTTAAGTCGCTGATACACAGCGGGACAGAATACAAAGTAGCGTGATCGATGGTCAATTTATGAAGGGTATGCTCGAAACCATGGAAGCAACCGGTTAACATGTTGTCCATATAGAGCCCAGAAACTCTTAACTCTTGCAACTGGTTCAAATGAGAGAGACTATGTGGCCATGTGGTCAAATATCGGCCGCCGAAGCTGAACTTTATCAATGTGAGACCCAGGTGCTTCATGACTGCGTCATTCAGTCCGTCCGTTCCGTGGCCTCCATGATGCCCTCCAGGTGGGGCCCTATAACCTGGGATAAGATTCCACGACACATCCAAGTCCTGTATAACGGTCAAAAATGCAATAGCTGGTGGGAGAGTCGTCAGCTGATTATTCGCAAGATTAAGCACCAAGAGCTTATCTGCGACTCCGCTGAACGCCGCATCACCAATTCTTGATATATGGTTGTTATTCAGAGAAATGTTTACAACGCTCAATGATGAAAAAGAGTTGTCTGGAATGGCAGTTATTGAATTGTTTCCGAGTTTGAGTGTGTGGAAGTCGCCTGCAACTTGGGAGAATGTAGGTATATGGCTCAGTTGACGATCCTCGCAATCAATAACGCCCGGGGTACACGTGCATGGGTGCAATGCAGGACAAGGGATATCGGCCCTGGTGGCAGCGCACATCCATCCGACAAAGTAGAAACATATCTGTGTTAAAATTGTTAAAGTGATTTATTAGAGTATGGATCGAAGAAAACTAGAAAACCTGGGGGCGTGGTCCGTGGTCAAGCGGTATGAGTCGCCAGCTTGTAACTCCTCAGCTCCTCACTACATGTGTTTGAGTCCCGATGGGGCAGAGAACTTTCATGTGGGGATGTTTTCCAGCTAACCTGCAGTGCGCCGGTGGTTCTACCCAGACTTAGGTCTGGCGTATTCTCCCGACAATACTTAGCTAGAATTCGCTTATATGACCATAATTGTGCACCATAAAAAGAAGAAACTGGATCACAATATAAACTTAAAAATAAATAAAAACTAAGCAAATTACAGAGAGTTAGTGGACCATAGTTTGATATAAGATTATAATGTAATTCAAAGTTATGACGACGAAGAGATATTGAAGCTGGAAGAAATTTTACCTGAATAAAACTGATGAACGGGACTAAAAAGGTTCGAGTCCCTGTCAGGGAGAGAACTTTCTTGTAGTGGGAAGCCAGCCAACTTTTGGTGTGCCGTCGGTGCTACCTAGACATAAGTCTGGGGTCTTCACCCCCACCAAACATTCGTTGGACGTCACATAAACGACATGTATTGCCGTAATTGTGATGTTATGAAAACAAAAATAAACTGAAAGTAGAAAAGGATAAAGATTGTAGTAGCGGTAGTATTAGGAGGACGAAAGAGGAGAAAAGAAATAAAACGACGAGGACAATGCGATTAAAAAGGGACAGAAGAGGTTTAATATAATCGGTTACATACGAGTAGGACCAACAGTAGTAGTTAAAGTTGTCAGAGCAGGTGGTGGAGGCGGTTAATAAGGTAAAAAAGCAGTTTAAAGTTTAAACGAATGAAAAATAAGAAGTAGAAGGTGAAAAGGACAGAAAGAAGAAAACTGAAAAATAATGCGAATAAGAATGTGAAGACAAAAGAGTACAGGAGATAAGGAACAACAATAAGTAGTAGAAGTATCAAAAGAAGGCGACAGAAAAAAACAGAAAAAAAGAAGAAAGAAAAACAGTAGTCGTATAAATAGGCGTAGAAGCAGTAGCAGCAGCAACTAGTAGTAGTAGCTGCCTAATTATTATTATTATCATCATCATTAATATAAATATAAGTAGTAATAGTAGTAGTAGTAGTGTTGCAGTAGTAGTAACTGCTGTATTATTATTATTATTATTATTATTAATATTATTATTATCATTATTTTTAATGAACGGGACTGTAGTAGTAGTAGAAGAAGTAGTAGTAGTAGTAGTAGTAGTAGTAGTAGTAGTAGTAGTAGTAGTAGTAGTAGTAGTAGTAGTAGTAGTAGTAGTAGTAGTAGTAGTAGTAGTAGTAGTAGTAGTAGTAGTAGTAGTAGTAGTAGTAGTAGTAGAAGTAGTGGGGGTAGTTTTCTGTATTCATTAGCGGTAATGCTTTGCAAAGGATGTGTATGTAAACAGTACAATTTTCAGACGTACCTTAAGAATGGAGTTCATCATGTTTGCGACTGGTGCCGACACCAATTCAGGAAGGCATGCCAGGAGACAAAGGTTTGTTGCCTTGCAATTGATAAGAAAAGTTGGCCAGCCTTGATGGCCTTTTGGAACACGGTGACGTATACGGCACTCGCATTTTATAGATATGCATATTCAACTTTCAAAGTGCTCATGACGAATAAAACAAAAATTGTGACTGTTTAAACGATCGAAAGAAAGCTGTTGTATATGATGAATCGTGCAAACTTATCAAGAACACGCATTGGCAGCATATTTATAAATGTTATTTGATAATATGATGCAGCGTTTTTACTAAAGCATTTTTTCTCTATTTTATTATTTGTTTGTTTTTTTCACATATATATGTTTATTATTTCATTTAAAAGATCGATACACAAAATACTTAATGGCAGCAGTAATAAACAATTTAATGAAGAGTAATAAATAATTAAATAAAGAGTAGTCAGTAATTAAACATAATTGTTAACATAACCAGTGCAACATTATGGAGTATGTCAAACAAAATTTTCTCAACCCTTGTTTAAACATAGCTATTGTACTGCTGTCCTTATAACAAATACCTGACTTCGGAATTAATAAGAGACATTTAGCCTGTTAGATGACGTACTGAATTTCACTCATTCTGCCGGGTTCGATTCACTCCGCAGCTGGCTACTCATTGTTACGTCTATCAGTATAAATATAATATTTAATATTCGGTGCGTTCTTTGCCAACCAATTAGAATCGCCAGCCTATAACTCCCCATCCCTGACCTCTTGGGTTCGAGTCCTAGTTTGGGACACTAACATTTATTTGGGGACATTTTTCCAGCTGACTGGTGCGTCGATGGTTTCTTAGCATATATTTGTCTGTGATTAACTCCGAGAATAGAAGATGCACCTTGTTATAATTGCTTCTAATGGACGGTTTGATAAGTTATTTAAATTAAATTAAACATTAATTTATAAACATATCTAAACATTTCCAGTAGACTTGTAGGTGGTGATTTTGTTCTTTATACTTTAAGATCTACAACATTAGGTAAGAATATAAGCTGGCATGACATTTGATATGTCTTAGCCACATTTGCTGAACGGCTTCCATACGTCGCTGTACATCTAAAAGGTATAATTTCTATTGTAACATTAGAAATTCCCCAGTTAAATTACGTAAAATGGCTTCATTTTGCTGATATGAAACTGATGATCCGGGTTTGTGTCATGACTTAAAGGTTGTATAGTTTACCTTTATCAAATTTATGTAACAATATCTTACTTCTGTTTAGGAAAACTTTCGACATACTTTATTCATAACTTAATACATTAGACTAAGTGAATGCGATTCTGGATATTTCCTCAATTGCTAGACAGATCATATTGTAAAACATATCGCTTGAAATATTAATTCTTTCCAAATCTATAAATAACTACGATGCTGACTTCTGCTAAAAATAGATATCGACGTCAGAGGTGATTACCCAGGATGATGATATAAGGATATCTCAAAGTAAATGGTCACGTGGTTTTCTTAGTTTAAAAATAGCTAACCGTGCAACGTGGCTAAGATAAGAAATGTTGTTTGTAATGACTAGTGTGGTGTTATTCTCCATTTTTCGTATATATGTTAACATCAATAAACATCATTCCGCGAAATCTTATCAAGTAATAATAAATATTAACGTTTTTTTAGAGAAACACAATCTGGTTCAAACTGTCGGATACCACATTTTAGGCCTGTTGATGAACACAAGATGTAATCGTTTATACTCCTTATCCAGTGTAATTAAAGTGGTGGACACAACAGCAGCCCAAACTATTACTTTCTAATTGGTTGAATTGTCGGTTAGTTTGAGTTATTTTTATTATAAAAGTCAACTTTCTGTTCATATTGACTAATTCATTCTACCCGACCGGACAAGGTAGCGTAATCGGTAGAGTGTCGGCCCCAGGAACGGGATGCCCCGGGTCAGATCCATGGCCGAGACATACCAAAGTCGTTAAAAATGGTAGTGGTATAGCTCCCTTGGTAACGCTCAAGCAAACATAAGGGTAGTTCCACGACTGGTTGGCCTAATGTCAGGATAATGTGACTGGGTGTGGTATCATGTCATGTGTTCACGGCATGCTATACATAGTGGAGGCAGCACTATATCTGCTTCAAGTGGACACCGTCTCCAGATAACTGAAATACTGTTGGGACGATAAACCCAATTAACATAACAGTCTACAAGAAGAGTCTACATGTATGAGGTCTTCAGTAGTAAAATATACAATACATATATCTTTGCTTGATCAATATGTATATTAATATGTACTATTGTTTGTCATCTTTAGTGTGAATGTTTTGTAGTCAATACATTTTTCGCGTTTTACTTATTCTCACGCCCTACGATGTTGACACCGTAATCTTCCTGTGTAAATAGTGTATAGCCAATAAACAATTTGAAAGTATAACACCACGCCTTTATAACAATCTCTTTTCTTAAAACTTAAAACTTGTGTTGAATCGTAAAATGTGATTATTTCTAAAAAAAGGAGTTAGAATGTTTTTTATTACATTGGTTATAGAAAATATTTTATTTCATCGGTTAACTTTTTACACATTTTATATTAATTTAATCACAGATGTAACTGATATTCTGTTAGAGACAAAATTCGACACATTGTTAAACTGCATGTATTGAAAAGGTGAACTCCTAAAGAAAAATAACAAAACAATAAGCAGGAAATTTTGTTTATGTTTTGTTTATTTTACTTTTTAGCTACATACTTGAAAACAACCATTGCTGTAAAATATTTCAAAGTCACATTCGTTCGGAAAGGCATGCTTACATTTACAATTTACAACAACTACAGAAACTTCAGCATGTCCAACATTGAATAATATGCAATGACTGTTTTAAAGCACTGAGCGACTTTGTCAAGGTCAACTTACTTATTATTTATTTGTTTATAAATTGTCAACTTTGTACCGAGTATTGGAATGAATTATGGCCCATTATCACTTGATTTTGTATGAACAATTGTTCTTCAAAAGATTGTGTTGTCTCGAAGCTGGGAGAATCAAACGCGTTGCGATGTTTTTACTAGGTTCTAAGGACCTTTAGCTCCACGACCTAGTAATACATATTTTACATGTCCTGTTCTTACGCAAATTTGTGACCAAGTCGCTTTAAGGTTATTAAAAACAGAAACGCTCTACCTACAGCCAACATTAGGGTTGTAGTTAGGGCAGTTTGGAATGTGTTGTTGGAGATAATCTTGAATTGAAGCTATGATGGTCTCACAGGATCCTGTGATGTCAAGGTTATGGTTGCATTTGTCAGTAAACACCTTCAACCAGACAATCTCGCAGGTACACTCGATGGCGTTGTCAGGAAGCTTTAATGTGTGCAGTGCCCGGAGAAATCTGATCGCTTCCGGCATGGTTTTGATTTTTGTATCTTGAAGGTTCAGGGTGGAGAGTAGGTTCAAATCCTTAAAGGTTTCATTGGCTATGTACTCAAGAGGGTTACCGGTGATGTCGAGGGACAACAGGTGTGTCAAGCCATCAAAATCGCTGTTCTCAAAGCTGTGGATGTTGTTCTTGGCCAAGTTCAGGGTTTGTAGGTTTGTCAATTTAGACAACGCCCCAGGAACTCTTGACAAGGAGCAATTGCTGAGACTGAGGTTTCGTATCTGGGTTCCCACGGCAAGTTCAACCGAAGCGTCGCTAACGAAGGCCAATCGGTTCGAATCTATGACCAACGTTTCGACATGTGTCAGGTATCTCAAAAGCGATGGGAAGACAGTCAGGCCGTCATCAACAAGAGATACTTCTCTGAGATGTATAAGAAGTGGAGTGCTGCCGAAAGAGGGAATCAAAACTCCAGAGTCGCCGAGGTCGTGATTATGGTCAAAGTACAGCGTTTCCAGATAGCGCAAATTAGCAAGGGCCAAAGGTAGGGCAATGAGCTTGGTATTTTGCATAGACAGTAAAAGCAGAGTTCCTTCGAAGCCGTGGAATGCGTCTGGTGGAAGCGTGAGAAATTCTCCCTGGGTTACATTTAAGTACTCTAACGCTTGCAGATGTCTCAGCGTTGGAGGCCATGAACGGATATCATGGCTTCCGAAATCCAGTCGCACCAGCGTATCTCCAAGGTTAAACATAACTGATTCGTCAAAACCATCTTCATTAATGTGATTGAAAGCTACGTTTAGCTCTAGAAGTTTCCCAAGATTCCCTAAAGCCTGTGGAAGCCGTGTGAGGTTGTTATAGCTCAGATCTACAATTTGCAGTTTCGAGTCCACCGTCTGGAACGCGTTGTTATGGATGGAGTTTATCTGATTGCTTCCAATGTAAAGTCTCTTAAGATTTTGTAGACTGGCAAATGTATGGTCCTGTATTGTTGTTATGAAATTGTCATGAAGACGCAGTTCTTCGTAGAAGCTGTCGGTTGTAAACAACGGAATGCTTGTCAGGTTTCTTTCCGTGCAGTCGATTATATTTGCAGTGCAGCTGCAGCCATTTGTATGGGCGTGGTTAACATCAGGGCAGGTAACCTGTGCGTGTATGAAGCCGCATAGCAACAGCAACAGTGTCGAATACAACAGCATTGTTCTGTTCTCTGGAAGTTAGATAGATATAAATTAAATGATGATGCAGCTGCTACTGCTGATAATGACAACAATGATAATAGTTATAATAATAATAATAGTAGTGGTTGTAGTAGTAGTAGTAGTAGTAGTAGTAGTAGTAGTAGTAGTAGTAGTAGTAGTAGAAGTAGTAGGAGTAGTAGCAGAAGTAGTAGTAGTAGTAGTAGTAGTAGTAGTAGTAGTAGCAGAAGTAGTAGGAGTAGAAGTAGTAGGAGTAGAAGTAGTAGTAAGTGTAGTAGTAGTAGTAGTAGTAGTAGTAGTAGTAATAGTAGTAGTAGTAGTAATAATAATAATAATAATAATAATAATAATAATAATAATAGTAATAATAATAAAAGCAATGATAATAATAATAATAATAATAATAATAATAACAGAAAAATAGCAATAATAATACTAACAATAGTTATTATTATTATTATAGCAATAATAATAGCTATAATAATAATAATACTATTATTATTAATAATAATGATTATAATAATAATTATAATAATAATAAATATGATTATGATAATGAAAAGGAAGATGTATAATAATATTGCCTGCTCAACCGGCTCACCGCGTGTCAGCTGTAAGACCTTCCCGCATGAAAATGCGCTCCCGGCGGGAGTCGAGCTCAAGCGATACGGGATTTAGGGGTTAAAGCTCGGCAGCTTTACCGCTCAGCCATGGTCGGCTGGACGAATCAAACAAGAGGACAACGAAAAGAGAAGCACGCTGGAGAGATGCAAGTACGTGTAGGTAAAAGGTACACAAAATAACAACAGAGAAATGTGACATAAATATGGTATTCTTTATAATAATCATTAAACAGGCTCCCTCATACAATCCCGGTTTTCTTAAAAATTATTTGACAGTGAAGTACAATATTATATTACCTGAATTGCAAAGATACCCTCTGTCGTCGCGTCTCCTTACCGTGGCAATGTGGGATTAAAGCACTGTTGATGGTTTATCTGTAGCACTGAAGCAGTGGCGGATCCAGAAAAGTTTGATGTGGTGCTGATATAAATCAAGAGCCATTCAACTTTATCGCAGTAAATATATATATATATATATATATATATATATATATATATATATATATATATATATATATATATATATATATATATATATATATATATATATATATCTATATATATATATATATATATATATATATATATATATATATATATATACCCCCACAGTAAGGGACGCTATCTTCGACCTAACCGGTCAACAGACAAAATTTACTTTAAATGCTTAATTTTTTAAAGCTTACAGTTTTGTGTTTTAACAACTTTACTCTTTCAAATGGCTGATGGGGGGTGCATCCCCCATACCCCCCCCCCCCCGGATCCACCCTTGCATTGAAGAGTTAGACATTCACGATTGGTTGTGCAAGGGCTGGAAAGTCGACTCATCGAGGTAAATTAAAGGGGCTCCTCTATGATTAGGGCAGATTATTTTTAAAAAGAAATACATCAAAACTTTACATATAAAGTTAAAATGTATGTACTATTTGATAGAAAGGGAAACAATATAAAAACCGTATTATGGCTATCATTGTTGAAGAAGCCCCTGTGGTATTGAGGAGGAAAATGTCACCTTACAGAAAGTAAGACCTTACAAGCGCTCGTTGGGTCACATTAAAGACACAAACACTTATATGTTAGGTGTCTTTTTCTAATCTGACGTCAGGTACGTCGTTGATTCAACTATTTTAAAACAATCTCTCTCTCTCTCTCTCTCTCTCCTCTCTCTCTCCTCTCTCTCTCCTCTCTCTCCTCTCGTCTCTCTCGTCTCTCTCTCGTCCTCTCTCTCTCTCGCTTCTCCTCTTCTCTCTCTCTCTCTCTCCTCCTCTCTCGCTCTCTCTCATCTCTCTCTCGTCTCTCTCTCTCGTCTCTCTCTCATCTCTCTCACACACACCATTTAAAACCATACTTTCATTGGCACAGACACATTGTTCTTACAGTTTTTGGATGGTCCTGTGGTTAAAGCCAATACTAGAAACTTAATTGTCGATATATTTAGGGAGTTGTAAATATTCCGGCCAGTAAAATACGAAAGCAAAAGCAAAAATATGTAACAAAAGAGAAATAAAAAACTGTTGTGTTTGAACCTTCTAATGTGACATTGTAAATGATGACCCCACTGAACAGAAACATTTTGGGTGGATGGGGTGGTGGGTGGGTTTCGTATGAATCAAGATCCATTCAACTTTCTTGCAGTAAATATTAGATACATATATACACGTTAAGGGACCCTAAGTTCGACCTAAGCAGTCGAAAGACAAAATTTTAAATATAAGTATTTTTAAGCTTAAATATATGTGTTTTTACAACTCTATATTCTTTCACCTGGTTGGTGGGGAGGGGGGTGCATCCGCCACCCCCCCCCCCCTCCCAACTCCACGGATCCATTCCTGAACACTGACCTAGGTTTGAAGTTATGGTACCAAAGTGCATTAACTTTCATACTTCCGCGTGCGGAACCATTTAATTAAAATATTGTTTTATTGTCAGAATTATGAAACAACACGAATTCCTGTTTAAAAGATATCCCCCTTTAAAACGTAACATTGTGTCCATTATATCCAAACAGCTTGACTAAATCTAACTGACATCCATCTTCAAGTACCTGTGATAAAGATGTCATTTGTTGCTTAGGAAGAAATTTAAAGCGCATATTGCTCATGTCCCCATTCTTTGGTTGCTATTGCTTGTTTGCTTTTAATTTTTTTTTAATAAAAAAATGGAACTTTTCCATTATCAGTTGAAATTACTCACCGGTTTGGGACGGTTTAATGTACTTTGATACTTTGCTTATTGTGCGTATAAATTATTTATAGTAGTCCTTTCATGATTTTTCTCTTAAATAATCTTATATGAGCCTCCGTGGTGTGGGGATTAACATAATATTTGCATAGGACTCCGGATCGAAGGGTCTGTGTTTCGAGACCCGCACCAAGCCCGAAATATCACCCTGCTACTGATGTATACCACCTACGAACTGGTTCTACATTTATCAATAAAGTGTAGAGTCGAGATGGATATGAAAATATGTAAAGAACTTGTTTTTACAATAAATTTGTAATAAAATGGATTTTAAACTAAAGACAAACTGATACTATTTACAAAATCAGCAAATAGCATATCACTTAGAACAGGGAAGGGCATGTCGAGAGAAATTTTGAAGTTTAAGCAGAGCGTAATTACTCTGTATATCTCCTGCACCTTCCCTGCACACATGAATACTTGTGTAATCCATCGTAGTGTAAAATTTTACAAATGAGTCCTCGAAATCTTATACATGAAACATTAAAGCCGTAACGAAACAATGTAATATTAAGAAAAATAAAAATTAATATGAACCAAATGTTTGTGGTCATTTTTAACTTCTTTTTTCATGGAAATACACTTTTTTTTTTTTAAAAAAAAAGAGAGAGATCTTTTTGGGGTTCGGGCAAGCATTAATTTATAATGATTCTTGAAGTCCTCGTTTCTGTGTCCAATAGACCAGGGTACTAACTGTAACCTAAATAAGGTATTTTAATTGTTATGTTTTATTACAACATAGTTGTATCAGGACAGATCACATGTCATTAGCTTATTGGATAAATGAAGTGAACTATGGGCGCTCTAGTTATGTAGCTGGCCCCCATAGCATGGTAAAAAATCCCGTGTTGTTGTTGTTGTTGTCACGACTTTTCCTTCAAGGGCATTATTTAACATTTTCTTGACACTGGAATGACCTGTTTTGGAAATGCCGTCCTTCCAGGTACAGCCTCATTGCCGAAGACGGCAACTCCGCTAAGAAAAGTAGATCCAGAATTGGACATAAAACACCAGTTAAAAAATACTCGAGCAGCTACTGGCATTGACACAGCATACTATATCTTGTGCCAAATCTGGGAACCAAGTCCAAATCGACCTTATGTGTCATCTTTGGAAGCTCAGAAGCTCTAGAACTCCAGCTCTACGGATTAGACCATGTCATGGTTATCTTCGACTCCCAAAGGACGACCAATAGTAACATTCACGTTTTGCTGTGAAGTAAAAAGTTTGTTTTGTTTTGTTGTGTGCTACATCGCACCGACACACCTATAGCGATAGTGGCGACATCCATCCTATTATTGGTGGAGGAAGACCACAGACTTATGCCTTTGTAGAACCAGTGGTGCACCGCAGGTTAGCTGGAAAACTTCTCCACATGAAAGTTTTTGCTCCGACCGGGACTTGAACCCACGCGTCAAAAGTATAAGCTTATTGTTTAAACTTTCTCTGAAAACCGCGTCACAGTCTGGGTTTGATCCTACGGCCTTCCTGAATTGAATCAGATGCTGTACAAGGTCCGGCGAAACATATCAGAACAAGAAATACTTTATTAAGAAGAAAAGGAATATATGCAAATATTCTCTCTTTTTGACACCCACCAAAAACGTGAACGTTATTTAAAGCACCTATATCAAAATTAATAAAATTACACAAGGTTAGGATCGAGAATGGTGAGTATTGTATATTTGCATTAGACTGTATAAATAGTATTTATTGTCAAAATTACAATCTTAACATTGATATAAGACTGACAACACCAAAGGCAAGAAAGTGTTGGACGTTACATTTGCATTTGAGATATTTGGTCATAATTTTGTATTCTACAGTAATTGATGCTTTACGGAATGTAATTAAGATCGTTTTTCGTTCTTTATAAAGGTTTTCCTTGTTAAGAGCGTTTCATTTATATTTCGGAAATCGCTCTCAGAGCGAAATCACTCTTAAATCTTAAAAGTGCTGTTGATCGATTTGCTACCAATCACAATTACGAAAATTTGTTGAAACGCAATTAAGAGTGATCGTAAGGCCGAAATTTAAGAACTTTTTCAGTCGATCTTAAGATTTATGGTGAAACGCACCTATAGTTTTTTTTATTGAATGTTTGCTCCTGTTATCGTTTCTATTTCTTTGTTTTCATTATACTACCGGGTACAAAATGTCTGGGGATTATCTTTATATTGGAGTCACCTAGGCTGGTAGGTAAGACAAAATTTGTCCGCACTACTTCATGAAACTTTGCTGGGCTGGCAAGTACGCAGCCTATATGCGCATTTTGTAGTCACGCCACGTTCGTTTTATTTTTTTTTTACTGAGTTATGGCCTCTTTGATATCTAGTTTTAAAGTAACTGTTGCAAAACATTATCTGAGGGTATTTATTTTCTTCGATGATAGTTTTATCAACTTGAAGAGCTTAAAATGTTTGACTGAAAAAAAATCGGGGGGTTGTAGAGGCTGTGATTCCAAGCTAAATCCACTTTATATTGCCCTTTCTGCGCCCCTGAGAGTGGCAGTGGAAAAAACAACAACATCTATTATGTTTAAAAGATGGGTCAGTTTAGTATTCATCTAAAATTTGCTTAATAAGGAAATGTCCTTGGCAGAGAGTCAGTCTAAATTGTGAAAATGGGCTTTACTTAAGCCCGCACGATTATTGTGATGACGTTCTTCGTTCAATCCGCATGCTTACTATTTTGTATATTTTGTTCAAAGTATTATGATGATGATGATGATGATGATGATGATTATTATTATTATTATTATTATTATTATTATTATTATTATTATTATTATTATTATTATTATTATTATTAATAATAATAATAATAATAATAATAATAATATTATTATTATTATTTTACTACTACTACTACTAATAATCATCATCATCATCATCCTTTAAATGCATTATCTGTATTGAACGAGTATATTCAAGGTTGCTTATATTCATTTGTAGACAAAATTGATAATAAACATTACCATATGTGTGTATATATGCCTTATATGGTAATGTTTATTATCAATTATGTCTCCAAATGAATATTAGCAACATTGAATATATTTCCAAAAATCAAAATATATAATTGACATATAAGCTCGATACAATTTGCTCGAAAGACTTGAAACTTGAAAAGCGACGCCAGTAATCGGTGAAGGCAAAGAATAGGTAAACCTATCTGAGATTAGCTAAACTATCTTTCCGGATTTAAAGTTGTTAGTTTCTAGAAGTCTTAATTCTGTAATACTGATTAGCCGGGCGTCCAAAAGTTTAGATTAGAATCCTTTCTCTTTTGTTTGCAAACTTTCTGTTGTTTTTTATTGAATTATTGTGTTTTGTTTGTATAAGTTCTGGAAGATCTTGAAGGCGTCTGCAACAAAAGTTAGTGATTTAAATATAGTTTGCCCTTTCTATGCGCCTGCCTGGCCTTGTTTTGTTAAAAATTGTTTAGAAATACCTTAATAAAACTGAAATCAAATAACAAACTAGCCATTAAAATGTTTAAATGTTCAAGTAAAATTTATTTGTATAATTAAAGGAAAGTTTCGTTTGGGGGTGAATTGCCATAGAAACTAATGTCTAATTTTCACGTAAATACGTGTATGGGATACATGTGCATACGTTGGTATAACATTATCGATGGGGCGCCCGTGGCGAAGTGGTAAAGTAACCGACTTGTAACTTCTCTTACTGCTTAGCCCCCCACCGCGTGGGTTCGAGTCCCGTTTTGGGCGAAAGACTTAATGTGGGAAGGTTTCTTAGTTCTACCCTGACATTTATCTGGAGTCTTTCTCCACTTAAAATGGCTGGACGTCGCTATAATGATCATTATTAGTCGCTACGATGTAAACAACAACAACAACATCAACAACAACAACAAAAAGAAAGTTATGAAGAAACCTTTACATCGATAAAATGTAAACATTCTGTAAGTGTTTAATAATTACCATTTACCGAGGCAAAGACCCCCATCTTCATCTGAAATATATGAGATTTGCACCTATTTAACAAGACACGGTTCTGTAATATTCAAGTTTTGTGTGTGTTTGTTTGTTTGTTTGTTTGCTCATAGGGTTTATCTCCCATCAACTGTCGTTCAGTTATATGGAGACGGTGTCCACTTGAAGCAGATATAGTGCTGTCTTCACGGTATATAGCCAGCCGTGAACACCTGGCATGATACCACACCCAGTCACATTATCCTGACACCGTGCCAACCAATTATGGAGCTACATTTATATTTTTATGAGGGTTAGCAAGGGTGCTATACCACTACCATTTTACACCACCTTGGTATGTCAAGACCCGGGATCGAACCGGGGCCTCCCGTAGCTGGAGCCGACACTCTACCGATTGCGCTACCAGATCCGGCTCAAATTGAGAGAAACAATAGCAAGACAACACAGTATTAAAACAGCTGTATTAATAAACATCTATTGTACAAGGCATGCATGACATTTATGTATGTTACTCAATATTATCAGTACAACAAGCGAAAAACGAAAGTCTAATAGTAAAGATGTATATTAAAATAGTGTTCTTTATTTGTTCCGACAGTATCATTTCTTTTTCAAATTTATTGCATTATACATTTTCGTTGTTGTTGATTTAAAAAGATATATTCTTTTAAATAATCATACACGCTTTCGATTGGCCGCTTACAGGGTAGAACCAGGACCCATAAAGTTAACACCTGGGACAATGTGCGGTTAATAACACAAAGGACTAGCATTTCGTAGTCGGTGTGGGGTTCGAATCCGCGACACGTCGATCTCGAGTGAACTGTTTTAAAGCTCAAGACCACAGACTTATTTTAGATTTTATTTTAAGTTATTGATTCCATTTGGCACATGATATGGGACATGTAGTTGGAATCTGGTTCAGGGTATAGTCCTGTATCGCCATGGTAATTGTATAGCATTCTCCCACAATACGGAGATGTCTGTTAGAGTTGCCCATATGGCAGTAGAGCCAACTCAGATCGCAGTTACATTCGATATACGGGTCAGGTTCCCGCGAAACGTCAAGCAGGTGCAAGCTAGGAATATTCTGCAGAGCTTCTGGAACGAGATATATTTCGTTGTTCCGCATGTACATCTGTTGGATGTGACGTAGGTCGTGAAATGTGCTCTTCGAAACGTACAGGAGCTTGTTGTCAGAAACATCGAGAGTCTGCAGAAAGTACAGACTTTGTAGGTCGTTTTTCTCAATGCTGGTGATTTGGTTGTGCGAGAAGTCAAGGTGTAACAGATGCGGCAACCGGGAAAGGGCGCCGGGGATCCGGTCCAAGCCGCAGCTCTGTAGATTGAGTGTAGTCAGGTTACTGACGACGTTGGTGATGGCCTGGTCACTGATGAACTGGAGAAGGTTTCGGGCCAGACTGAGATTTTGAAGGTTAGGAAGTGTCAGCAAGACTGACGGTATGGTTGTGAGACTGTTGTTTTCGAGACTCAACGTTTCTAGAGTACTGGTAAACCCAGCGAATGCGGGAATCAAGATGCCAGCATCGGCGACACGGATATTGTTGTCAAAGTGAAACTCCCTGACACTTTTGAGGTCTTGCAGCGCGATCGGTACGGAAATAAGCTGCGTGTTTTGGATCCATAGCTCTTGCAGCATCCATTCGAAGCCATGAAACGCTGTGCGATTGATTTGCGTCATGCTGCCTCCAAGAAATTTAAGCTTCTTCATGCCTTGCAAATGGTGCAGTGTAGAAGGCCATTCAGACAAGGTAGGGTCGCCGAAGCTGAATTCACTAATGTAGTCCCCCACACTTCGCATGACTTCCGTAGTAAATTTGTTCGCAGTAATCGGATTCCCGTGAAGATACAATGAAGTGAGATTGTTCAATTTCGAGATGGCAAAGGGCGTTTGATTGAGATTATTATTGCTTAGATCGAGATACGTCAGTGTGTTTTCTAATCGGACAAACGCTTCATTGTCGATGTACCTGATGTTGTTGTTTTCAAGCCAAATCTCACTGACATTGATGTTGACGAAGGCATTTGGTCCGAGAGATGTTATAAAATTTCCTCCAAGTTTAAGATGTTTGAACAAGTAGCCGCTGCCTGGTGATTTAAATGGGGGAATCGTTGTAAATCCACCATTGGAACAGTCGACTTCGCGGTCCGAGCAATGACATCTAGGATCAATGACCGGACAGTCTCGGTCCTTTTCGTAGGCCGCTTGTCCGAAGCCAGACGACAACAAAACGATGAGGAAGCCAAACCTTAACTGCTTCTGAAACGAAATGCAAGTGCAATTTTGGAAAAATCTACTTAAATAAATTATGAAAATACCCTATGAAAATATATTAAATTTAAACATGCAGTAAGCGGAAGTAAACTGAAGTAAGTTGAATGTAAAAGTGCTAAGAAAACACTAGAACAAGATAAAATTGAGAGCGGGAGAGAGAGAGAGAGAGAGAGAGAGAGAGAGAGAGAGAGAGAGAGAGAGAGAGAGAGAGAGAGAGAGAGAAATAGAGATAGACAGAGACAGACAGAGAGAAAGAGAGAGATAGTTCAGACAGACAGACAGACAGACAGACAGACAGACAGACACATAGACAGACAGACAGACAGACAGACAGACTGACAGACAGACAGGCAGACAGACAGACAGACAGACACATAGACAGACAGACAGACAGACAGACAGACAGACAGACAGACAGACAGACAGGCAGACAGACAGACAGACAGACAGACAGACAGACATAGACATAGAAGGAGAGAGAGACACACACATACAGAAACACAGAGAGACACTGAGAGGCCAACATTTTACGCCTTGGAATAGATTTTTTTTATATAATAAAAATTAAGAAATTCGTTCTCAAAATGAATAGAAATATAATTTTCCCTGTTATGTACGTTGCTCTACATATAACCTTCAGACAGTTGTTCCGCAATTTATGGACTAATGGACACGTTAATACAGCATGGTGATTTTATATTATCTCGTCGTCATTAGATATTTTCACATTTTATGTATACAAAAGTAACTTATACAAACATCCTTACTATGGCATCAAATGTGTAAAATAGCTAAAACAGTGTGTATAGAAGCATCATACAAGGCCGTCGCTGTAACAGTACGATACAAGAATTATCCGTGGTCTTCGTTTAAACAGGCGGATAGAGGCTTTATCCGAGACATACGCTACAAGAGACAGATCCATTAATAGAGGGATAGAAGCATTATCCGAGGACGTCGCTATAACAAAGCGATAGAAGCCGTCACAAAAACAGTGAGAAAGAAGCATTATCCGAGGACGACATTGTAACAGTGTAATAGAAGCATTATCCGAGACCGTCGCTATAACAGTGTGATAGAAGCAGTATACGAGACCATCGCTATAACAGTTTGATAGAAGCATTATCCGAGGTCGTCGCTATAACAAAGAGAAAGAAGCATTATCCGAGGCCGTCGCTATAACAGTTTGATAGAAGCGTTATCCGAGACCGTCACAAAAACAATCAGAAAGAAGCATTATCCGAGGCCGTCGCTATAACAGTGTGATAGAAGCGTTATCCGAGACCGTCACAAAAACAATGAGAATGAAGCATTAATTGAGGCCGACGCTTTAGCCGTGAGATAAAAGCATTATCCGAGGCCGACGCTATAACAGTGAGATAGAAGCATTATCCGAGGCCGTCGCTATAACAAAGCGATAGAAGCATTATCCAAGACCGTCGCTATAACAGTGTGATAGAAGCATTATCCGATACCGTTACCACAGCAATGAGAAAGGAGCATTATTCGAGGCCGACGCTATAAAAGAGGGATAGAAGCATTATCCGAGGCCGTCGCTATAACAGTGTGATAGAAGCGTTATCCATGGCCGACTCTATAAACAGTGTGATAGAAGCATTATCCATGGCCGACTCTATAGCAGTATGATAGAAGAATTATCCGAGGATGTCGCTATAAAAGTGTGATAGAAGCATTATTCGAGGCCGTCCCTATAACGATGTGATAGAAACATTATCCGCGACCGTCACAAAAACAATGAGAATGAAGCATTATTCGAGGCCGACGCTATAACAGTGAGATAGAATCATTATCCGAGGCCGTTGCTATAACAAAGGGATAAAAGCATTATCCGAGGTCGTCACAAAACAATCAGAAAGAAGCATTATTCGAGCCCGTCGCTATAACAGTGAGATAGAAGCATTATCCGAGACCGTTACCACAACAATGACAAAAAAGCATTATCCGAGGCCGTCGCTATAACAGTGTGATCGAAGCACTATCCGAGGCCGACGCTATAACAGTGTCATAGAAACATTATCCGAGGACGTCACTATAACAGTGTGATAGAAGCATTATCCGAGGCCGTTACAAAACAGTGAGAAAAAGGCATTAATTGAGGCCGACGCTAAAGCCGTGAGATAGAAGCATTTTCTGAGGCCGTTACTATAACAGTGAGATAGAAGCATTATCCGAGGCCGTCGATATAACAAAGCTATAGAAGCATTATCTGAGGCCGTTACAAAAACAGAGAGAAAGAGGCATTATCCGAGGCCGTCGCTATAACAGCGTGATAGAAGCATTATCCGAGGCCGATGCTATGACAGTGTGATAGAAGCATTATCCGAGAACCTCGCTATAACAGTGTGATAGAAGCATTATCCGAGGCCGTCGCTATAACAGTGTGATAGAAGCATTATCCGAGGCCGTCGCTATAACAGCGTGATAGAAGCATTATCCGAGGCCGATGCTATGACAGTGTGATAGAACCATTATCCGAGACCCTCGCTATAACAGTGTGATAGAAGCATTATCCGATACCGTTACCGAGATTAATGAGAAAGAAGCATTATTCGTGGCCGACGCTATAAAAGAGGGATAGAAGCATTATCCGAGGCCGTCGCTATAACAGTGTGATAGAACCATTATCCATGGCCGACTCTATAACAGTGTGATAGAAGCATTATCCGAGGACGTCGCTATAAAAGTGTGATAGAAGCATTATCCGAGGCCGTCACAAAAACAGTAAGAAAGAAGCATTAGCCGAGGCCTTCGCTATAACAAAGGGATAGAAGCATTATTCTAGGCCGTCCCTATAGCGATGTGATAGAAACATTATCCGCGACCGTCACAAAAACAATGAGAATGAAGCATTATCCGAGGCCGTCGCTATAACGCTGTGATAGAAACATTATCCGCGACCGTCACAAAAACAGTTCGATAGAATCATTATCCGAGGCCGTCGCTATAACAATGGGATAAAAGCATTATCCGAGGCCGTCACAAAAAACAATCAGAAAGAAGCATTATTCGAGCCCGTCGCTATAACAGTGAGATATGAGCATTATCCGAGGCCGTCGCTATAACAGTGAGATATATGCATTTTTGGAAGCCGTCGCTATAAAGAAAAGGCGATAGTATTTATCCGAGGCCATCGCTATAACAGTACTGTAGAAGCATTTTCTAAGACATGCGCTATAACTGCGAGATAGACGCTTTATTTGAGACCGTCGCTATGACAGTGCGATAGAATCATTTGCTGAGGTATGAGCTATAATAATGAGACAGACGCAATATTCTAGGCCGTCGCTTTTATATAGCAATAGAAGCATTATTAGATGCCGTCGCTATAATAAAGCGAAAGAAGAATTATCCGAAATCGTCGCTTAAACAGGCGATAGAAGTATAATCCGAGGTCGTCGGTGAAATAGAGAGAAAGAAGCATTGTCCGAGGCCGTCGTTTAAACAGTGCGAAAGACTCTTTTCCGAGTCCATCGCTTAAGCAGTGCGTTAGAAATATTATCCGAGGCCGTCTCTAGAACAGTGTGATAGAAGCATTATTAGTATTACCTACGTGTATGTCCTATTTAAAATCGCAACTTTGGTTCTAACCGTAAAATCTAATTTTTGCTTGGATCCATTCTCCACTAGAAAAAAATAACGACCAATAATAATTGGTGAGATTTAGCTAGGCATCAACATAGTAACCGTCTGCCTTAGTATGTGTTGTTATTTATTTCAAACAGTTCCTCTTGTACTCGTAAAAAGTGTACTTACCGAAATCCACATGATTGTCCAGCAGTTGTCTGTAAAAGAAAATATTAAATGTTTAGAAAAATAAACTAAGTGTCATTGTTTAAATGTAAAAATGCAATGACGTTGCTTGTGCATAGGTTTTCGAAGAGGGAAAATGAAGAGAAGTAGCCAGGTCTAGAAGAAGGGACAATAACAGTGGAAGACAGATGATTGATGAAGAAGGTTGAACAGGCAATGTGAATGGTTAATTAATGTTGAGAAGGAGAGGCCACGAGAAAAAAGACGGTACATCGTATCGTTTGTTTAAAACGAGTAAAAGGCAACAAACGCATATATAAAAAATGATACCGGCTTTTTGCGGAAAAAAGTTGTTAGTCCAAAAATCGTCTGACAGGCGCGTAGCTACATGCTTTGTACACTCAGGGACACAGCTAATTGCACGTGACTTTGTCGTTTTTTACAATGATTTCGATGGATTTTCATGTAATATGTTATTATAATGAATGGGTCTAAACTTTTACTCATCACAAACTTAACAATAGCTGCCACTCAAGATTGCAAGTACTTGTTGGTATGCTGTAAGCTTGATAGCTCTTGCACTCAAAGCTTCAACATGAGAAGTGCATGCACGACCTTTTTTAAAGATCTACCAGGGCCTTTATTCTCATAAAGTCTTATCTAGAACTATAAAAATTGATAATATCAGCGAGAATTATTATTGAAAGACAAATGTTTAAATCCAATACGCTCTTGTTTTTTAATATATAAGCGCAATTGCATTTAAGAGCTAAACGTCAAATAGTATGTAAAAGCACATACTTTTTTCAAAGTTGAATCAGGCCACATTTTCCCCAAAATCCTGCCTGATACATTTTAACTTACTCGGTATGTCTTATTTACTCACATCTAATTGAGATATAAGCTCGACAGAACTTGCTCGAAAGACTTGAGACTTGAAAAGCGACGCCAATAATCGCTGAAGACATAGAATAGGTAAACCTGTTTGAGATTAGCTGAACTATCTTTCGGATTTAAAGTTGTCAATTTCTAGAAGTCTTAATTCTGTAATTACTGATTAGCCGTGCATCCAAAGGTTTAGATTAGAATCCTTTCTCTTTTGTTTGCACACTTACTGTTGCTTTTTATTGATTTATTGTGTTTTATGTGTATTTGGAAGTTTGGAAGATATTGAGATAGTCTGCAACAAAAGTTAGTGATTTAAATATAGTTTGCCATTGCTACGCGCTTACCACGCCTTTTTTGCTAAAAAAAGTTTAAACATTACAGCTAAATAAACATCAGTAATATCTGCTTACCTGCGAAAACTTTCTTTTCTTCACACCCAAAATACTGTGGTTTATGGAGCGTCTTTCGGCCGGTCCAGGAAGTTTGAAATGTCGTCTGCGGCAGGGGTGACAAGTTGACAAGTACCCGGGCCGCTTTATCTGCCCGCCTGGTGGCGCAACGACCAACTTAAATGTTATCTGGTGGGGTGGGTGGGGTAGATGAAATTTAATAAGAAACCCGGGAATGTGTGGGATCATTAGGGCAGTTGATGCAAAGTATTTGTTTCTGCTGTTATGCTTTGCAAACAACAAGGCCACATGTGTAACAAATAACAAATGCACAGTAGTTGAAAACATATGCACGTTCCAAAATCTCCACATCAGCTATCAGACAGCTGTACAATCTTACATGAAATCGCCGTCAGATATTCGGTCGTTCGCACCTGTAATCGGAGACACTTCTTAAATACCGCTCCCGTGCAACTGGACAACCCCTCCCCTACAAAATCCCTAGGTTGACAGAATCTCCTTACAATCGCTCCCACCCCCGCCCCAACTAATTTTACAATGCGGACATAATCCCTCCCGATCACGCCCCCATCCACCGCCCCTTTAAAAGAGATTTAGTTTTGTAATGCAACAATTTCTTTTTTCTTAGTTTTTTAATTGAAACATAATCACACAGGTTTTCATTTATTTGCAAGTCCAGGTTTAAGAGGGATTCTGTTTGCCTTGGAAAATTCACAGAAGGATTATGTTCACCTATATCAAAATGACCGGAAGGGATTTCGTTCTTGGGGTGGGGGATGGCGGCGGAAGGGGAGATTTTGTCCTACACCAACCGCTTCCATTTCTCTGGCGGCTTTGAAAACTTACCTACACGCGATTGCGCCCTCCGTTAGGATTCGGTCGGTCAGAAATTCCTATCGACATCGGTAAGGGGACAGTTCGACTTATTGTATGCAGATCTGAAACATGGTTTGTTTTTTACTCCTCTTGCCTTTTTTTCATTTGACTTCCTTTCACTGTAAAGGAGTTTGCAAATAAAATGTATTAACCGTCAGCATTTTCGCGGGGGAAGGGGCACAACTATGTATGTACTGCAGTTAACGAATTGAAGGTTATAGAACGTTTTACTTGTATGACGTCTGCAGTTGTAGTTTTAGTTTATTTATTTCCATTGAAATATTTGTGGTAGTTTTGTTGTTGTTGTTGTTGTTGTTTTTTAGTTTATTACATGTTTGTTTATTGGCCGTGCCTCTTATAGAAGACATTTTATGCGGACGATATATATTATTTATTATTTATTTATATATTTATATATTTATATTATTTATATATATTAGTTATATATATTATTTATTAATATATTTACATTATTTATATATATTATTTATATATATATTATTTATTATTTATTTATATATTTAAATATTTATATTATTTATATATATTATATATTATTTATTTATTTAATGTATCTAGAGACTAAAAGCCACACTGATACGCGCACGCGCCTCTTGGGGTCATTTTGCCCAATTTTGCCCATATATATATATATATATATTTAGTATATGCTTTATTTCAGGGGTACATCTTCCGGTGCACATTAATTTAATTTTACCTCTACCATCCCTGGAATAGCCATTTGGTTGGTGGTTGGCGCCATGTAGTTCTATAAACAAGTGAAGTGCGGCACTTTCATGCATTGAATTTCGGTTATTATTCAACTTTGGTGAATATCAGAATTAAATTAGATTGTTGTTTAAAATGTTGCTGCATCATTACCTGTCACATGAAATTGTTAATGTTCCATATGAGTATGGATGATTTGTTTAATTGAACTGCATTTGTTACGACACAGTTCCATGTGCAAATAAAATGTTATGCTCTGTTCTGTTGTTTGTAATTTGCCATTATCCCATGCGTCCAAAACACAATTCGTTGCTGCATGCATGTGAGTCATGTCACCTAGCACACACAGTATACAAAATGCTATATAATCATAACGCACTATTTGTCGCTATAAAACAATAGTAAACATGTTACTTTTTGACACAAGGTAGATAATCCCTG
This sequence comes from Sinonovacula constricta, assembly GCA_007844125.1. Classification (NCBI taxonomy): domain Eukaryota; kingdom Metazoa; phylum Mollusca; class Bivalvia; order Cardiida; family Solecurtidae; genus Sinonovacula; species Sinonovacula constricta. The sequence continues at coordinate 31,162,006 of CM017563.1, forward strand.
TATTCAGATACAAATTGTACACTACATTCCCGAGTTATCCTTCTTATGTCGCTGAATTTAAAGTCTGTCATTATTTATTGACCAGACCTGACCGACAGTTGCCTTATATAAAAAAACATATACATGTAACAATATTTTTCCACGGTGTCTGTGCATTTATGCACAATTTATGCATAAACTCATACATTAATTTAAGTAAAGACGATATTGAACACTATCTATATTGTAAGAGAGTACACATTGCGAAAATAATCACTCGAAATGTTCATTCTTTCCAAATCTGCAAATAAGCACGAAAGAGATCTCTGCTATATATAGATACCGACGTCAGCGCGGACTACTCTGGTGACGATATACCTTGATCCCAATAGTAAGTTGTCACATGACATTCTTAGTTTAAAAATAGCTCTGCAGCGTGGCTCAAATAGAAAATACCCGTTTGCAATGACGAGTGGAGACTTATGCTTTAATGTTCAAGCAAACCTAAGGCATCACCGAACAGCGTTTAGCAGGACGTTTTCACGTTAAAAGGACTTACATGTATTTAATTACCCGAGGAAAAATTTGTTTGATTCAAACTATCGGATACCTTGTTACCACCTTAAACCCTTCAAGTGTTAACATGCCACATTATCGCGTGCAGAAAAGTCACGGACGTGCACCATAAGAAGCATCTGACGTCATAATGCCATAAAAATTAAAATGCATAACTAGAGGTCATTAATCTACACTTTGGTGATGCTGTTATAACATTTATTGTTTAGTTTAAAATTAAATGCATGCCACGTCTGAAATAAATACGACTTATAGTGTTAATTGGACATTTATTTGCACGTTAATTATAGCTTTGCACAGAAACAGCAACCCAAGTTAAACTAATTGTATATCATTTTAGTACACTTACGCATCAGCCATGTTGTTTTCTTACTAAGAAACAATCTCAGAAAAATATTGACAGGGAGTTAGTTGTGAACTCCGGCATTTTTTGTGTTGTTTGTTTATCGAGCGCATAGAAAAGGCACGGAAAGTTAATTCGCCATCTTTTATTTACATCACCAATATGAATCGCGTTCATTTTCCGATAAACAACATTGGTCACGTGTTCTTCATCTTCAATGTTTAAAGGTGGTATCCGACAGTTTGGACCAAAATATTTTTTTCTGAAATAACCAAAAAAGTAATTGTTATTTGAAAAGGCTTTGCAAAATGCTGCTTATTGGTGCTATAGATCTGTGACACATAAATAGCTATAACAGAGATAGCTATTTTTAACTAGGAAAACCACGTAACGACGTTAAATCGTCATCCGGGTAATCCGCTCTGACGTCGACATCTATTTTTAGCAGAGATCACTATCGTGTTTATTTATAGATTTGCACTGATTGAACTTTTAGAGTGTTTTAATTGCGATTTGTACTGTCTGACATTGCAGACTGTGTTCCAAACCGTTTTGCCTTATACTAAAATACGAGTTAATGGATAAATTATTCCCCAATCCACAAATGTAGTGTTAAGATATTGTTACATTATTTTGATATAGAAACAGTTGGATACCGCATTTAACCATAATTCCGGGACTTTTTTTCATTAGAACTTATCCTTTTAATGAACATTAACAGCAGCAAATAAGGTAAAAACCTACGTAGGAGTCTAACCAAACACATTGACCAGTATACATTTTGCTGAAGTGCATTAGTCTTGGAACATTGAAACGTAATTTTGATTTTATAATTATTTCAATTGTTTTCCATTAAATACACCCATTACATAATTTGTTTTATCATGTGCCTCTACGTGTTATCAGACATTGTCCACTGTACTTTTACAGTGTGATACAACATTCCGTATTAGTCTATGCATTTTGTATCTTTCTATGCAATCCGTTTCAGTCTTCTAAAGCGCTTGTAAGATCGGGTGTTTCCGCTAAATACGACTCGAGCGTTGATAATTGCAGTCGTAACAGCCAATCAGCTGATACTGTGTATATATTACACTAGTGTAAGACAGCTTTTTGATTGATGACGTCGTCGACATCATCAATATGCAGATCGTCTCATGCCATATTTTTTCCCAAAGTATTCTTAAAATTACGTAAAATTGTATACTTGCGATTGAAATCATGTGATCAAAATAACCTGACTGTTGCTGTCATTTCATACAAACATTTATCGCATAACCTACCACTCGAGCGTTAGGTAACACTCATGCGTTGTTTTAAGTATCACACTAGTTAGTTATCGTAGTGTGATATCATTAAGTATGTGTAGTGTATATGCCTTTTCCTGATCATTTTGTTGTCGTCGATTTTTGCATTTTGTTGGACAATGCCATTTTAATTAATATAAAAAGCACAACATTTAGTTATGTTATAAAGGAATATGTTCCCCTTTTTATGGAAAATGGTCGAGTAAAGAGTGAAACTATTTGTGTGCGGTACACTTATCCAGGAATAATAATAGTAAGTTTGCCATAAGATTACCATTACTTTTCCTGAACTTTAATGTTTGTAATAAATGACATCTCGCGTCAGATCCTTTATTTTTTATCGGCCAATTCGATTATTGACGGCGTGCTTACAACGATTTTAGTATTCAATGTAAACAGCCTATTGGCGCGAATGCGCGCTCCTTTTCCTGCGTTCTTACGTCACATGACCGATATAGTTTGGGGTTTGCATGATTTGATGTTTTAATGTCCTGACTTAAATGACTTTAATTTTGTTTCTTTTTTTTGTATTTACGTTATTTTTTATATAAAATGTAAGTCTTTATGGCTTTTTTTTCTTAAAATGTGCAATAAGGACATAAACAGACATTTATTTGATAGATAGTTGCTTGCTTGTTGACACACCATCTTAAACACACCTGTTAAATGTGAATGCTGTCACGCGCTAGCAAAGATTATTGTCCTATTTTACTAACACATTATAATAAAACTTGGTTTGGTCGAAATTTAAAACATACAATAATAATTATTATTACATTTTCATACGAATATACATAAAATAATGAAAATACAAAGAATAAATCGTAGATGTTTGACGTCCATTGGTTAATGAACAGTGATGGATGCCTTGAGCATGTTTTGAAATACTTCGGACTCAAAGATTCTTTTTGCAGCAGGACACGCTTCGTCGACCAGTCAGCAATCAACGATTTATTACTTAATTATTTCTAGTTGTTTCAAAAAGATATACAAATCAAAGCACATATTGTCTCAGACAATTTAATGTATTTAAAAAAGATATTAAAAATATAGCACATATTCGATAAAAAGCAACAAAAAATCAAATCAACAAGAAATGTATGCGCATTGTGCAGTATCAAAACTTGAAGAAACAGGGAACTTTTAGTTGGGCATTCTCAGACTTAATATGTTTGTTTTCGGTTTCCCTAACAAAAAGAGTAATTTGAGCTCGACTTTATGTCGTTTTTAATACTCAACCGGAGAGATTTTATACTCACCTGGACAACTTTTATACTCACCCGGAGAGCTCTTTATACTCACCTGGAGTGCTTTTTATACTCACCCGAAGAGCTTTTTATACTCACCCGGAGAGCTCTTTATACTCACCGGAGAGCTTTTTATATTCACCCGGAGCGCTTTTTATACTCCCCTTGAGAGCATTTTATATTCACCCGAAAAGCTCTTTATACTCACCCAGAGAGCTTTTAATACTCACCCGGAGAACTCTTTACACTGACCTGGAGAACTTTTATACTCAACCTTGACGGCTTTTTATACTCTCCCTGAGAGCTCTTTATACTCACTTGAAGAGCTCTTTGTACTCACGTGGAGAGCTTTTTTATAATCACCGGGAAGCTTTTTAAACTCACCCGGAGAGCTCTTAATACTCACCTAGAGAGCTCTTTTGTACTAATCTGGAGAGCTTTTATACCCACCCGAAAAGCCTTTTTATAGTCACCGGGAGAGCTTTTTTTTACTAATCTGGAGAGCTTTTTATATTCACTCGGCGAGCTTTTTATATCAACCGGAGAGCTTATTATTCTCCCCCAAGAGCTTTTTATAGTCAACCGAAGAGCTCTTTATACTCACCCGGAGAGCTTTTTATACTCTTCCGTAGAGCTTTTTATACTCACCCGGAGAGCACTTTATACTCACCTGGAGTGCTTTTTATACTCACCCGGAGAGCTTTTTATACTCACCCGGAGAGCTTTTTATACTCACCCGAAGAGCTCATTATACTCACCCGGAGAGCTCATTATACTCACCTGAGAGCTTTTTATATTCACCCGGAGAGCTATTTATACTCACAGGAGAGCTTTTTATACTCACCCGGAGAGCTTTTTATACTCTTCCGTAGAGCTTTTTATACTCACCCGGAGAGCACTTTATACTCACCTGGAGTGTTTTTATACTCACCCGAAGAGCTTTTTATACTCACCCGGAGAGCTCATTATACTCACCGGAGAGCTTTTTATATTCACCCGGAGAGCTATTTATACTCACCTTGAAGAGCTTTTTATATTCACCCGAAAAACTCTTTATACTCACCTGGAGAGCTTTTTATACTCACCTAGTGAGATCTTTATACTCACTCGGAGAGCATTTTATGCTCACCCGGAGAACTCTTTACACTGACCTGGGGAACTTTTTATACTCACCCTTGAGGGTTTTTTATACTCTCCCTTAGAGCTTATTATACTCACTTGGACAGCTCTTAATACTCACCTGGAGAGCATTTTATACTCACCCTGGAGAGCTTTTTATAATCACCGGGAAGCTTTTTAAACTCACCCGGAGAGCTCTTAATACTCAACTGGAGAGCTTTTTATACCCACCCTGGAGAGCTTTTTATAATCACCGGGAAGCTTTTTAAACTCACCCGGAGAGCTTTTTATAGTCACCTGGAGAGCTTTTTTTTACTAATCTGGAGAGCTTTTTATATTCACTCGGCGAGCTTTTTAAACTCACCCGGAGAGTTCTTTATACTCACCCAGAAGCTTTTTAGACTCACCCGGAGAGCTTTTTAGACTCACCCGGCGAGCTCTTTGTATTCACCGGAGAGCTTTTTATATTCACCTAGGGAGCTTTTTATACTCACCTTGGAGAGCTTTTTATATTCACCCGGAAAGCTTTTTATACTCACCAGGAGAGCTTTTTATACTCACCTGGAGATCGTTTTATAATCACCTGGTGAGCTCTTTATACTCACCCGGAGAGCGTTTTATGCTCACCCGGAGAACTCTTTACACTGACCTGTGAACTTGTTATACCCACCCTTGAGGGCTTTTTATACTCTCCCTGAGAGCCCTTTATACTTACTTGGAGAGCTCTTTATACTCACCTGGAGATCTTTTTTCACTCACCCGGAGTGCTTTTTATACTCACCCGGAGAGCTCTTTATACTCACCGGAGAGCTTTTTATATTAACCCAGAGAGCTTTTTATACTCACCTTGGAGAGCTTTTTTATATTCACCTGGAGTGCTTTTTATACTCACCCGGAGAGCTCTTTATACTCACCTGGAGTGCGTTTTATACTCACCCTGGAGAGCTTTTTATAATCACCGGGAAGCTTTTTAAACTCACCCGGAGAGCTCTTTATACTCACCTGGAAAGCCTTTTTGTACTAATCTGGAGAGCTTTTATACCTACCCGAAAAGCTTTTTTATAGTCACCTGGAAAGCTTTTATTTACTAATCTGCAGAGCTTTTTATATTCACTCGGCGAGCTTTTTATATCACCCTAAGAGCTCTTTATACTCCCCCAAGAGCTTTTTATACTCACCCGAAGAGCTCTTTAAATTCACCCGGAGAGCTTTTTATACTCTTCCGTAGAGCTTTTTATACTTACCCGGAGAGCTCTTTATGCTCACCTGGAGTGTTTTTATATTCACCCGGAGAGCCTTTTATACTCATCCGGAGAGCTTTTTATACTCTCCCTAAGAGCTCATTATACTCACTTGGAGAGCTCTTAATACTCACCTGGAGAGCTTTTTATACTCACCCTGGAGAGCTTTTTATAATCACCGGGAAGCTTTTTAAACTCACCCGGAAAGCTCTTTATACGCACCTGGAGAGCTTTTTTGTACTAATATGAAGGGCTTTTATACCCACCCGAAAACCTTTTTATAGTCACCTGAGGAGCTTTTTTTTACTAATCTGGAGAGCATTTTATATTCACTCGGCGAGCTTTTTATACTCACCCGGAGAGCTCTATATACTGCCCCAAGAGCTTTTTATACTCACCCGGAGAGCTCTTTACACTCACCCAGAGAGCTCTTTATACTCACCGGAGAGCTTTTTATATTCAACCAGGGAGCTTTTTATACTCACCTTGGAGAGCTTTTTATATTCACCCGGAAAGCTCTTTATACTCACCAGGAGAGCTTTTTATACTCACCTAGAGAGCGTTTTATAATCACCTGATGAGCACTTTATACTCACCCAGAGAGCTTTTAATGCTCACCCGAAGAACTCTTTACACTGACCTGGAGAACTTGTTATACCCACCCTTGAGGGTTTTTTTATACTCTTCCTGAGAGCTTTTTATACTCATCCGGAGAGTTCGTTACACTCACCAGGAGAGCTTTTTATACTCACCTAGAGAGCGTTTTATAATCACCTGGTGAGCTCTTTATACTTACCCGGAGAGCTTTTTATGCTCACCCGGAGAACTCTTTACACTGACCTTGAGAACTTGCTATACCCACCCTTGAGGGCTTTAGCTTTTTATACTCACCCTAGAGAGCTTTTTATAATCACCAGGAAGCTTTTTAAACTTACCCGGAGAGCTCTTTATACTCACCTGGAGAGCTTTTTATACTCACCTGGACTGCTTTTTATACTTCCCCGGAGAGCTCTTTATACTCACCGGAGAGCTTTTTATATTAACCCAGAGAGCTTTTTATACTCACCTTGGAGAGCTTTTTATATTCACCTGGAGTGCTTTTTATACTCACCCGGAGAGCTCTTTATACTCACCTGAAATGCTTTTTATACTCACCCTGGAGAGCTTTTTATTATCACCGGGAAGCTTTTTAAACTCACCCAGAGAGCTTTTATACTCACCTTGGAGAGCTTTTTATATTCACCTGGAGTACTTTTTATACTCACCCGGAGAGCTCTTTATACTCACCTGGAGTGCTTTTTATACTCACCCTGGAGAGCTTTTTATAATCACCGGGAAGCTTTTTAAACTCACCCGGAGATCTCTTTATACTCACATCTGGAGCTTTTTATATTCACCTAAAGTGCTTTTTGTACTCACCCGGAGAGCTCTTTATACTCACTGAAGAGCTTTTTATATTAACCCAGAGAGCTTTTTATACTCACCTTGGAGAGCTTTTTATATTCACCTGGAGTGTTTTTATACTCACCCGGAGAGCTCTTTATACTCACCTGGAGTGCTTTTTATACTCACCCTGGAGAGCTTTTTATAATCACCGGGAAGCTTTTTAAACTCACCCGGAGAGCTCTTTATACCCACCCGAAGAGCTTTTTTAGTCACCCTGAGAAATCTTTTTACTAATCTGGAGAGCTTTTTATATTCACTCGGCGAGCTTTTTATACTCACCCGGAGAGCTCTTTATACTCACCCGGAAAGCTTTTTATTCTCTTCCGGAGAGCTCTTTATACTCACATGGAGAGCTTTCAATACTCACCTGGTGAGCTCTTAATACTCATTCAGAGAGCTTTTTATATTCACCCGGAGAGCTCTTTACACTCACCTGGAGAACTTTTTTACTCACCCTTGAGGGCTTGTAATACTCTCCATGAGAGCTCTTTATACTCACTTCGAGAGCTCTTTATACTCACCTGGAGAACTTTTTATACTCTTCCCCTGAGCTTTTTATACTCATCCGGAGAGTTCTTTATACTCACACGGAGAGCTTTTTATACTCTTCCTGAGAGCTCTTTATACTCATCCGGAGGGTTCTTTATACTCACCTGGAGAGCTTTTTATATTCACCAGGAGAGCTTTTTATACTCACCTGGAGAGCTTTTTATACTCACCTGGTGAGCTCTTTATGCTCATCCGGAGAGCTCTTTATACTCACCCGGAGAGCTTTTTATTCTCACCCGGAGAACTCTTTACACTGACCTTGAGAACTTGTTATACTTTCCCTGAGATCTCTATATACTCACTTGGAGAGCTCTTTATACTCACCTGGAGAGCTTTTTATCCTCACGCTGGAGAGCTTTTCATAATCACCGGGAACATTTTTAAACTCACCTGGAGAGCTCTTTATACTCACCTGGAGAGCTTTTTGTACTAATCTAGAGAGCTTTTATACCCGCCCGAAGAGCTTTTCTATAGTCACCCGGAGAGCTTTTTTAACTAATCTGGCGAGCTTTTTATATTCTCTCGGCGAACTCTTTTTACTCACTTGGAGAGCTTTTTATGCTCACCTGGTGAGCTCTTTGTACTTATTCAGAGAGCTTTTTATACTCTTACGGAGAGCTCTTTACACTGACCTGGAGAACTTTTTATACTCACCCTTGAGGGCTTTTTATACTCTCCCTGAGAGTTCTTTATACTCACTTGGAGAGCTCTTTATACTCACCCGGAGAGCTCTTTATGCTTACTTTGAGAGCTCTTTATACTCACCCGGAGTGCTTTTTATACTCACCCGGAAAGCTCTTTACACTCACCTGGAGAACTTTTTATACTCATCCGGAGAGATCTTTATACTCACCCGGAGAGCTCTTTACACTCACCTGGAGAACTTTTTATACTCATCCGAAGAGTTTTTTATACTCACCCGGAGAGCTTTTTATACTTTTCCGAAGAGCATTTTACACTCACCTGGAGAACTTTTTATAATCATCCGAAGAGTTTTTTATACTCACCCGGAGAGCTTTTTATACTCTTCCGAAGAGCATTTTACACTCACCTGGAGAACTCTTTATACTCACCCGAAGAGCTTTTTATGCTTACCTGGAGAGCTTTATATACTCGCCCCGGAGAGCTTTTTATACCCACTTGGAGAGCTTTTTATACTCACCCGTTGAGCTCTTTATACTCACTTTGAGAGCTCTTTTTTCACCTGGAGAGCTTTTTATACTTACCTTGGAGAGCTTCTTATACTCACCGGGAAGCTTTTTAAACTCACCCGGAGAGCTCTTTATAGTTACCCGGGAAGCTTTTTATACTCGCTGTATTACACTGTTTATTCTTTCCAAGTTTATAAAAAGCACGATATCGGTCTCAGCTATAAATAGATATAGATGCCAGAGAGGGTTTCCCGGATGACGATATAACGTGATATCAAAAGTAAGTTGTCAAGTGGCTTTCTTAGTTTACGTGGCTTAGTTACCTGTTTGTAATGACGAGTGGGTGTTTATGCCTGACTGTTCACACAGATCTAGAACACCAATGTACAGCAGTTTGAGGGACCTTTTTAGGTAACAATTTGGCTATTTTAGAAAATGAGTTTGGTCCAAAATGCCGGATACCAACTTTAAATGTTGACAAGAAGAGCTCATGGATGTATGACTACCAAGGCGCCGCGAGAGGCGTGTGATTTTGCAACAAAAGTAATAATTCATGTTGATGCAGTAAGTCAAACATAACAAATAAATAAACACATCTGAACATACTGCTTGTAAACAGATGCAGCCGGCTGACACATGCTTGCTTCTTTTAAGTTTAACATTATGTTTACATTTAAAAGCAGAAAATGTCAGATAGATAGATTTTCGCACTGAAAGCAAAACCAATACAGATTCCGAATATTCACTGGTGTTTCTATTATTGCTTGCTGTCCCTATGTTCTTAGCTACAGCTAGCCGTTGTTTACGCTCGGAAAAACAACAACACCGTTCCTTATTACGAATAACATACAGTCCGAACATTGAAGGATGTACAGAGAAACAGTCTTAGCTACTTAGTTAAGTATCAAAGTGTAATGTCGTACCGATAATCCAAGTTCAATTACGTTCAATGTTTAGGCATTTCAATAATAATAATAATAATAATAATAATAATAATAATAATAATAACCACAAAATCTCGTTTTTCTGCTATGTTTATGTGACAGTTACGGGCACACAAAAATAAACTTAAGATAAAAATATAAAAAAAATAATAATAAAGAACGCCGTTTATCGAATTAGGAATCGTATTTTATCAGGGTTATGAAAGTCCGCAAAACCGACTTTCCCCATGTGCAAATTTCAGTGAGCATTCCTTATATAAGCCTTCGTATACCAGCGTGGCGCCAAAAATTACTTGCCAAGCAGGCGACGCCCGTGCATGGATGTGCATTTCTGAATTTTGTTAGATAAAACGAAATAAATGTATTTCCCAGAAGGCACTTGCGAGGTCGGTGAATTAAGCATTAAGGTGTCCAAACATTGTTCATTCTCGGGACGTGCACGTTGTAATTCGTTCAATTTTGCTCCGTTATGAAAGGAAAGAATTAAAAAGCTGTGTTCAGTTTGATAAGTTAAACGTTGTATTGGACAGTTTACCTGTATCAAGTATCATATCTGACCACTGTTTAGGGTATTTGTGCGTAATTTTGGGGAAATTAATACTTTTTTTTTCTAAGCAAAGATATTTTTAAACACTATCTCACTTGTAAGACAGTGCAACTCTTTAAAACTCATTCTTAATTTTCAGTCTTACAAATTCTTTAAATAAGCACTACTATCTTTTAAGATAAACATTGACGTCAGACCGGATTACCCGGATGAAGACGTAATCTGAACTCAGAACTTCCTGATTTTCTGCTATTAAAATTGCGAAAGGTGCAACGTTGCTCAGACGGGAAATATTATGTTTGTAATGGCGATTGTGTGTTTTGCTTCACTTTTTATACATACATTTAAATATACAATCATATATATATATTATGTCAGTATTGATCTACTTCTGTTAATGTGTATATAAAAATGTTAACATTATGTTCAGGTTTTACAACAGGTTACATGTTCACTATAGTTATCTGCAACGTATTCTTTATGTAATACAAATACAAATTATGCCTTATTTAAGATATACAATTACATTCATGTGATATATAAAATGAAACTGTAAAGTATAATGATGTGTTTAATAGTTTACATAGATTTTATTTAAAATAATGCCTGAAATTACATTGCAGCTAATCATTTTGAGGGTTCTGTTCAAGTAACAAGACTCATTTGATTGTTTGAGGACAGAATGTTTGGTTCAAACTGTCGAACAACAACTTTAACACAATAAGCTGTATATTTCAAAACTTGAAAGTATTTTACAAGCTGTACTTTCATAGCATCTTTCATACATAACGCTCTGTTGGAGCAATGTATCGGTTTGTAACCTTTACTTGGATAAAATCTTCTATAAATGTACATGTACATTACAAATGTCCAGACAATCTAAATGTCACAATAATGGTTATAAAATTCTCACCACACAAACAAACAACAATCTAAATGGCTGTAATATAAACTTTTTCTTGCCACATGATGACACTGAAAATATTCACAATGGTTTTCTCTTTATTTTGTGACAAAATAATTAGTTAATGTGACCTTAAGGGCGGTTTCCGACAGCTTGGACCAGATTTTCTTTCTCTCAAAGAATCAAATACATGTCAATTATTGTTGCCTAAAACAATCTCGCATAATGCTGATTATTGATGTCCTACATCAATGTGAAAAGTGAAGCATAATGCATCAATCGTCATTACAAATAGGTATTTCCTATCTGAGCCACGTTGCACAGTTAGCTTTATTTAAACTAAAAAAGTTATGCGACCTCTAACTTAATATCTTCATTTGGGTACACCGCTCTGACGTCGATATCCATTTTTAGCAGAAATCCTGAACATGCTTGTTTATAGTTTTGGAAAGAATGGACATGTAGAGCGATCTAAACCAAGTTTACGTGTATTTGATGAAGGCAAACTGTCGGATATCAGCTTTAACGAAGAAATACACCACGCTATGCAAATAAATGGCCAAATCATGCACTAAGTAGTGCAAGTATAATTTTTATCAGCACTAAGATGGACGTGCGTAATTAAAAACACAGTGAGCCACCTTAAACGTCAGGATGGCTGCTATTTTTAGGTAGCAAATCCAGTTACTGATTGAAAACATCCCTTTATCTGACACATCATGTAAAGCCTACAAAACCCGATTATCAGAATTTTGTTATTGCCACTTTTGATTAAGCTCCGCAGTATTAAGTAAATGCGAAATGAGACAGTGTGGAACACACCTTACAGAAAACATGGTCTCCCATTTCATGTGCAAGTTAAATCATGTTCTCATTCAGTCCCGGTTTGACAGGTGGTGCAAAACAGCCGCTATACTGAGATCATATGGGGCGTTTTGTAAATGAAAGGTAACTACGGAGGAGGCATAAGCTTCCAGTTTTTAAACACGGTTTATTGACGGTTTACACCGCGTTGTTATGGTGAAGGCCCGGTCGATGCCGGCGATGACCGGCGAGACCAGGTTTTGCTCAGGTGGTGCCCTGACTACAGCCAGTTACATTACGGTATACCCCGTGTGTGATGAACAGTTTCATACCGGTTTTCAGCGGATTAGATCTGCACAAAATGTTATTAAGTTCTTATGGATGTGTAACTCTTGCATACAGTTTTGCATAAAAAATTGACATGCGAAAGGCCAAAAATAACACCAAGAAATCGCATAAAATTGTAAAAAACTGCAACCTTGCTAAAATGAGATTCGTTCGTGTGATCTCCCTAGAAAAATACAATTACACTATTTTGAGGACAAAAAAAAATAAATTGTGATAATAAAATAGCTTTATATGTAATTGGTCATCGATTGCTCATGAACAGTTAACTTGTAAATATAATTATAAGACTGTTATATATAGGTTCATAGTATCCGCTTTTAGGAACAAGCTATTAAGAGTTATTACCCCTTGGAATCTTAAAGTAGGGATTCGTGTACAAGGCAAAGCGGAATCTTTTTTATGACCTGAGATACATCGATGATTCTATCTAGAAATATTTTAGTGTTATTCATTACAGCTGAAAGCTGTCACAATGACAATCTCTGTGCTGGTTTGATGTACAATAGAATACAACCATTCATTATCTATCATTAAATGTAATATTACAGTTGCCAATATTGCGTAGAGTTTGGTCGTATAGTAAATATACTGAATAAAACACATAGGCAATCTTCGAGAGAAATACTTGTACAGGCTTGCAAGTAGTTGCAGTTGCGTTTTTGTTGTTGTAACTATAAATCACATGCCACACAGCGATTTCTGTGCTTTAAATATACTGAAAACAATAATATATTAAACACTTTTAAAGAGTTCGGGGCGAAGGACTTAATATGGGAAGGTCTTCCAGCTGACTTACGGGTCGCCGGTGGTTCTACCCAGACATTAATATGGGGGCTTCCTCCATTAAAATAGCTGGACGTTGCTATAATGATCATAAGTGGTCGCCGCAATGTATTTCAAAAACAAAACTAAAATGTTTAAAACGGCGTTGCGTTTTTTATCCCCTTCCAATGGAATCGGGAGGTGGTATTGTTTTGCCGTTGTCCGTCCGTCCTCCCGTCCGTTCGAATTTTGTTTCCGCGCTATTTCCCGGCAACTACTGACTAGATTTCAATGAAACTTTGTGAGAACTTTCAATACCAAACTGAGATGCGCATGACATTGGCATGGTTCAGTTGGACCCTTCAACACAGAATTATGGCCTTAATTAGTTATGTAGTATGTATACAGATTAACATTATGGCTCCTGAATAATATTTCGTTCCTGTGCGTTTTTGGCAATTACTGAAGAAATCATACAACTGTAATTCATACAACGTTGAAACGCAATAGTCTGAAATTTATTCTTTGGTGCTGAGTCGTATTGTTTGCACTGAACTGACCAACCCACACGTACTACAGCACATATCATCACTTTTTGCGATTGCACATATTTTTTTCCATCAAGATGATAACCACAAAGTTATTTATTGAAAAAATATATTACTGACTTCTTCCCATTTGTTTTAATGCAAATTCTGACTTTATCCTTTTTTATAAACAAGCACCGATCGGCGGTGGATATACTGGTCTCTGAAGAGTCATGTTTGTTTTGTTTTCTCTGAATCGAGAACAATGAGCCAAATCGAAATAAAGTGTTCTTACAGATATTCTATTTTTATTTTTCATAATATCGCACTGAAAACGCGACAAAGACAGTGTTAAATAATCGTCCCAACGGCGTATGACCACTAATTGTACAAAAGTCAGCAACGCTAACCGTAATATTATTACAAACATATTTGTTACATTGTTACTCTTTTAAGAATGACGTATTAGAGATAAAATTTTGACCACATTTCCAATTTTTGGCGAAAGATCGTGCTTAACTTGTTCACGCCTTTGTCGTTTTCACGAGTTCTAACATCGCACCGCCTGGTTCAGAAAACATACAATTAACATTTGTCAAGTTAATTAATTGTGCCTGACATAAAAGCTTTCAAAAGGTGTGTATCGTATTTAATTAGGGTCGGTAGGTACACTACTTCGCGATGAGTTAAATTAATTTCAAAGAAATGGTCTGTGCGTTTCCAAACAGCAACGTTACGTTATTTAGACGGTAAATAGTAGACAATAATAATAAAAAATAAGACAGCAATGCCCTTTCTCAAGAAGTTCAGCCACTGTAGGTCTCATATTTACAAACATCATCAGGCGACTAATTATTTATAATAAGCGATTTCAAACTGCTTGGCCGCAGGCAACGCTATACTGTGGTGGGGGTGGGTGTGGGTGTGGGTGTGGTGTGGCGTTTAGAACGAAGTATCCCTAAGACGAAATCCATTTCGGTTGTTTTGGCATAGATGGTCAGAATCCCTTCTGTGAATTTTCCTAGGCAGACTGAATCCCGTAGATGCATTTTGTGGTGGGTGAAGGACTCTCACTGTCTCAGTACAAAGAATTGTCTAAGTGCAGGAAGAGGGATGGGATTAGCCGGCATTTTTGCCGATACTGTGCAGCGACATTTCTATCATTATAACACAGGGCACTTATGAGGTGCCCATGGACTGAACCCGGCCGGTCCATTTTACTGACACCGACGAGTCAGGCGTAACGATGTCCTCTTAGCCCCGAGCGTTAGGAAGGAAGCCACTACTACCAACTTTGAAGTCTTGGGTTTGACCCGGCTGGGGTTTGAACCTATGATCCCCCGATCCGCAAGCCGACGCACTACCACCTGCGCTAAGTGCAGGACGAGACAGAAAAACGTCAAACAGGATTGCAGCAGAATGTTTAGAATTTGGAAAAATGCTTAAATTACAATTTAAATAATGAACACAACCAACTGATAGTGCCTTACCCGGACCAGACGATTATTTTTATGCGCTTTAGGACGTTTTTATTGTTTCAATTTTTGGAAGCAACTGTACGCACGTGCGTAAGTGCGTAAGCCCAGGCACGCCCCTGTACGTGAATGCAAATATGCGCCCCATTTTATAACTGTAAATAACTCAAACCAGGGCCCTATTTCCCAAGAATACCGCACCTGGTAGCGCATACATTACATGTTGCAAAAGATAGGGCTAAAACTTTAATGAAAGATACACACAAGTTGACATCACTGAGCCGTATCTATAAAGGTTGTTAGTCGTGTTTCATTTGGACGTCGGCTCCAGGTACGGGAGGCCCCGGGTTCGATCCCCGGACGCGACACACCAAAGTCGTTAAAAATGGTAGTGGCATAGCTAGCTCCCTTGCTAACGCTCAAGCAAATATAGTTTCAAGACTGGTTGGCCCGGTTTCAGGATAATGTGACTGGGTGTGGTGTCATGCCAGGTGTTCATGCTATACACAGTGAAGGCAGCACTATTTCTGCTTCAAGTGGACACCGTCTCCAGATAAGTGAAATGCTATTTGAGGAACGACTAAGGTCAATAAACAGACTTAAACATTTTTTTTCAAGAAATCAAACCCAGAGCTATCAAACTTGTGTATAGGAATGAACACTATGAATGCATATGTACGGTCGCAATCAAATTTATGCTCTTTTTTTAATACATGTTGAAGCTTCATAGTTT
Organism: Sinonovacula constricta; assembly: GCA_007844125.1. Classification (NCBI taxonomy): domain Eukaryota; kingdom Metazoa; phylum Mollusca; class Bivalvia; order Cardiida; family Solecurtidae; genus Sinonovacula; species Sinonovacula constricta. The sequence goes on from CM017563.1 coordinate 31,178,008, forward strand.
TTGCATGCCAAACTCTAATCTGCCTGTGTCTGGACAATAACTAGACAACAACGCGAGCATTGAAATAAAAAATGGGTAGCGGCGATCGCCTAAAACCATTAAGTTGGTGTCAAAGTTGTAGTATGGTAGTATTGCATAGCACTAATAGCAAGAAGAAAAAGACGATGTAGAGGAAGGAGAAGTTGAAGGAGGAGAAGGAGAAGAAGAAAGAAGAAGAAGAAGAAAAAGAAGAAGAAGAAGAAGAAGAAGAAGAAGAAAAAGAAGAAGAAGAAGAAGAAAGTGTGTGTGTGTGTGGGGGGGGGGGTGTTGTAGTGAAAATCACGGATATGCCAAGAAGCAGGAACTTGCTCTTTGTTCTTTAAGAGTAGGATGGTAAAGTAAAAAAACCTGAAAATATATATATAAAATCGTGCAGTTACTGCTCTATTTTACTGAAAATTATACCTTCAGGGTTGCGTGTGTACGTGTTCGCGCTTGCGTGCGTGTGCGTATGTATGCGTGTTTATGTGCGCCTATACGCGCGTAAGAGGGATGTGAGTGTGTGCTTGTGTTTCCATTACTGAAAAACACTTTAAACACCATTTTCTGGTATAATTACATAGCAAATATCTCTATTTATAGAGAAATATGTAAATATACATAATGAAAAGATGTAAAAAATGAATATTGACAAGTTTTCACTATCTTAATTTTGAAGTAATAAAATTCGGATTGACTAAAACAACAAAATGTGCTAGGCCAGATATTGGTACACTTCTGTTAGAATTACATAGACAAACAATGTGTCCGACACTTTTTTTAGAGTTACAAGAATATCTGCAGCTTCGGTGAAGATCGCATGTTGGAAGTATGAGACATACATGAGAAAAAAATAAAGTTTAAAGTGATGACGCTTTTGATGTTATTGCTGATGTTGCTGCTGCTGCTGCTGACGAAGATGATAATGATGATGATGATGATAATAATGATGATGATGATGATGATGGTGGTGAAGATGATGATGATGATGATGATGATGATGATAATGATGATGATGATGATGATGATGATGATGAAGATGATGATGATGATGATGATGGTGATGATGATGATGATGATGATGATGATGATGATGATGGGGGTGGAGATGAGGATGATGATGATGATGATGATGATGATGATGATGATGATGATGATGATGATGGGGGTGAAGATGATGATGATGATGATGATGATGATGATGATGATGATGATGATGATGATGATGGTGATGATGATGATGAATGTGGAATCGAGTATTAAAAGCACGATCAAGTAATATTACGTAATAACATGGCTAAGTCAACATTTTGAAATGCATAGTGGTAGTTTATGCTTCGTCTATTTACTGTCTAAAATTTCCAGACTGACACTTTAGTGGCGCGATGGACATACCGTGAATAAAAATATTTGCATTTGTTTCAAACATAATTATATACAAACGCCGACAAAAACCGGTGTCACAGCTAGCAAGTGAATAATTAATTATTTCAAAATAAATTTTACGATCAAGATTCGTGAACTGTTCGCTGCTTTGTCGGATTAGTCCGAGGACGCTAAACCCACACGGGACTGTTGATAAAGTGGTATCCGACAGTTTAGACTAACTTTTATTTCTCAAATTAACAAATAAGTTATTGTTACCTGAACAGGTCCTGCAAAATGCTGTTCATTGATGTCCTCGATCTGTGTGAAAAGTGAAGCATAAATCCCCACTCGTCATTGCAAAGGGGTATTTCCTATCTGAACCACGGTGCAGAGATAGCTATTTTTGACTAAAGGAAACCACGTGACAACTTAGTGTTGAAATGTTTCGTTATCCGGGCAGTCCCCGCTGAAGTCGGTATCTGTTTTAAGTAGATATCACTTTCGTGCTTATTTATAGATTTGGAAAGAATGATGATGTTTGTGGCAATGTGTATAATCAAACAACAATGGGAGTGTTTAAAACCGCCTTTACTTATACGTAAGTGTAAGTTTATGCAGAATTTATGCATTAATTTCCAGAAACCCTGAACAAATAGTGTTATATGCATTTGGTATAGGTAAAATGTTGGATACCAACTTCAATTTTAAATAATCTAGTGGAAAAAGGTTGGCGGAGACATTTCCTATAAAACAATTAAAATCAAAGTGTAAAAAATGCATCTACAGGAATCATTATAAATGCACATTTAAATAGATAAAATAACGTACAATCCTCATCACTTGTGATTTGGGTGACACAATATCAATTGCTTTGTTAATTGGCTGATTTAATAATTTTATCAGCTATTTGTGTCCCATTTTCACTGACATTGTCTCAAAGCCTCAAGCCAGTCAACTCAACTAATATCTCATGCTCCTCTCGTAAAACTTCGACAACGATCCCCCAGTGCAATTCGTCATTCCGTTGACAACCGATGTTGTTTTTGTAAAACTTCGGCAAAGTCCGACAGCGCCATCCGTTGTCCGTTTGACAACCGAAGGCGGAACGAGGGACATACCGTTTGCTAATGAGTATCTCGTGTATATAGATGGTGTCTTACAAGTAACTGGGGTCATTTTTCGTGTTCGTTCAAGACCGTCATTACTAACTGGATAAACTTTACGCTTTACTTTCAGTAGTGACATTGACATGATAGGATCACCGGTGTGGGGATTGTACACACATATCGTAAAATCGTTCAATAAGACCGTATTTTTGCCATAAATTGTACTCAAAAACAAAAGGGTTTTATTGTTACGTTGAATTAATTAGGCCTTGTTAATATAATTTGATACTAAAATTATTAACACCAAGTATTTACGTAGGTTGTATTGTTTTCATCTAGGCAATATAAGAACAAGGACTTAAAATGATTTCCCAATTTTCAATTGCTTTCGAAATGGGGTAGATACGAACAGACCGCACAAATTTAAACATTGAACTATCATATATACCCGAAACACGTTTTCAAGGAGCAGAAGCATTGTATTCAATCGGATTTTACCTCAAAGAAAATGCCAAAATTTAACGAATCCACGACGGAGCATGCGGGTGACGACGGAGATGGATTTTCTGACGCTGGTTCCATCAAGAAACCCGGATGGGTAGATTTGGCGCCATTAGATGGAATAGCAGACGATCCTCTACTTAATCGACTGGTATACAAGGTATGATTTGATTTTCCGTTTTTTTTTTCCATTTGATTTACATTTTATATTGCACTCAACGTTTTAAATGGAGAACAAAGGGAGTGCTTCCATATCAGTGGTTTTTTGTAATATTACATATACCTAATTTGTTATTTACACAATTGATTGTATACAAAAAATCGCTGATAATGACTATATGCTTTAAGCGTAATGTTTCTTTTATTTCTACGTATGGATCTGCCCTGATCTTCTTTTGCGCGCGTTTGTGTAATTAGCACTTTTGAGTGCTATTCGCACTTTTGCGTCCTTTATTGGGGAATCTGTTAAATTTTAAAAGTCTTTGTACAAAGAGCTTTATATTATTGCAAAATATGCACACATATGATACCAAGACGATAAAAACAACAACAATGTTTTCTTCTGTTGCAATATCCTACTATGTTGATTTTCTGTATTTAGCTCTGAACTCTTCATCTTAAGATAGAAAAAAAAGATATTCATTCTTGTTCACGTAAACTAAAACAACACGCATGACAGATATAAACGCAAAACAGTTAACTCATTTTGGGTTTATGTTTTATAAAATTGCTCCTCAGTCTCGCGCTAATTGAACGAGTCCCTTTTTGTCACCTATATAGTCCACATACGCTGTATTGCTTTTTGCCAAATACCTCTTTGCTTTTGCACTGTTCTGAAACATCTTTAAAAACAAAACGAAATAAACACGATTTGGTTTGCAATTCGTCGAAGGTAACCAAGTTCCGCTAAAACACGATGCTGTAGTAATGTAATGGAATGGCGTAGTGGTAGAGTCGCCGACTAGTTACTCTTCCGATAGCTCAACCTATCATCTCGTGGGTTCGAGTCCCGTTCAGGCCGAAAGACTTAATGTGAAAAGGTCTTCAAGCCCCCCCCCCCCCACTGCTATGCGTTGGTGGTGCTACCTAGACATTTGTTTTCGCTATCAAAATAGCTGGATGTCGCTATACTGATCGTAAGTGGTCGCTGCGGTAATATAATGGTCACCGTAGAGTCATTACGATCGCATTGTTTTTTAACAGTTCGCTTAGTTTTTTGTTTATTTTTTGCTGCTGCTGTTGTTGCTGTCGTTTTCCTATTTTACAACTAGTCTTTCCAAATCTGTACTTTAAGATAAACGAGGTGATATTTGCTTTAGATATTGTCAGAGATCGAAAGTGATCGGCATATGTATGTGTTACAAAAGCGCAATCCAGAAGAAATAACTTTCATTATTGCTATTACTGTAAATTCTAGCGTGGAAGTGTTGCCACGTTCGGCCATATTGTATTCTTGATGATGTTTTTTATTGTTGTGCGCAAATCTTTGGAAATATATGCTGCGATTTTTCCATTTTCTGTCAATTATCTATCATATCTTTTAAATCGTAAATAATTCAAAATGAAAAGATTATATCAAGACATGACAAGGCGCGGACAGACTTGCTTCACATGTTTTCTATCTGTTTGCATATTTAAATTTCCGCATGCCCAAGGTTTCAACACTGCGAATGTACAAATTATTTTAATAATCGTGTTCACGACATGTTTGTTCTGTCTATAATTGCTTTAATTGCTTTTCGAACATCAGAACAGGCATAAATGTCACGAAAATAGTGTTTATAAATGACGCATCGGCATGGCCAGATAGTTCATCAGCGAAACAAATCTGACAAGAGTGTAAAACTGCATGCACTTAATGACGCTTTAATGTAATTAATGTAATATAAGGCTGACAAAAATGGACAATTTGTTTAGCGGGCTTGGTTTTTGGTCTTTTTTTCTGACCGCATTGGATTTATATAGATTATTTTGTTGCTAAATTTCATTTCTTAAATGAATACAGAAACAAACAAAAGATAGAGATAATATCGGAAGATTACGCTGGTTTCTCTTGAAATAGGAATATTACAGCTCAAATATAATTTCAAATGCAAGATATTATCATTGCTTGAAGTTTTTGGTAATTGAAAAAATGCACTGTTTTAGACCCCCCCCCCCCCCCCCCCCCCCCCACACACACACACACTCACACACTCCACCTGATAAAATCGTTTTTCTTATCAACGCATCTAATTCTTGAAAATAACTCTAGTTCTTTAAGTTTCACGACAGATTATGATCAATAAAAATGCACAACAAATTATGGGAGATCGGTGCTTGTAAGAGAATGCATTTTTCCTTTCATGGGGTAGCTGTCAAAAACAGGAAATCGCTATTCTGTAAGACAATTTTCTGAGAAAAGAACTGAGCATTCCGGTTTTTTTTTTTAACATTGCAGCTTGCAACAATAATGTGTAGCTTGCAATTATAGAAAAATAGCTGGCATTTATATGAATTCGCAGCTGGTAAGCGAAGTGTTGCTTAACAAAAGAAAGCGAGTATACTGATCTTAGCAAAGCAACTTGTATACACAGATGTAGAAAAGAAAGGAAAACAAAGTTGCAAATATTCTATTTCCCAACAGAGTTATGGTTCGTTACTGTCAAATGTTTATGAAATTAATCGGCAGTGTAAGAGAGTGTTTAGTTCCTAGGATGGTCAACTTGTTGTTTAAAGCGCATGCTCTCTATGGCGCCTTGGATGTCTTACATCCTAGCTTTTCCTTATAATGACAGGGAAAAAAATCTGATATATAAAGCCAACATAAGTTGATTATTTAGCAGTCCCACTGCGCTTTCACTAGAAAGCGAAACTTAAAAGTTTTTTATCCAATATGCAACTTATGTAGATATTATTTCAATAAAAATGAAGAAAATCGGAAATTAAAGCATTTTAAGAAAACAACGTTTATATAAATATGTGAATATGTTTAAAAGCGGCTAGATGATGATGGAATTTAAGTGGTAAGACACTCACGAGAGACAGAGAAAGAGAAAGGCGTCGGTTAGAAGTACCTCTGTCCTTATATTATCATTTGTCTGAAGTCAACCTTCAACTAAACATGACCCTTACTATTCATTTTTATTAAACATGAACCGGGCATTCTAAGAAACTGGCCGTAAAACGCAAATGTTTATGTCTGGTAGTTATGTGGGCTCGAATAATTCGATGACATTACGTTAATGAAATGTGGCAAAATTACGAGCATTTAAAATGCCATTTTCTTTAAAGTCATTTAAGAGACAATAAACCTCAACGATAAAACTGCCACACGCATAAAACTATAAATCTGCAGTTTTTTTCCATGCACACTAAATATCAACAGTTTACTTTTCGGACATAAATCTCACAAATCAACTCAGTTTTAATTTTCGTTAGCAACGCCTCTTTTCTCATGTGTAAACTGACGGGAGAAGTAAATGAAACTGGTACGGCTGTTCTAAAACTTCGTGTATCATATTTAATTATCCTAGACCGCTAAGGTTAACACATTACATTGTAACTTAATGAAGGTCTTAACGTGGATAATTATTTAACATCACAGATATAACGCCATTTTTTACCTGGCAGTTTGTTTAAAATAATTAGGATTGGTTCAAAAGTGGTTGAAAAGCATTTAAAAACAGTAGAGACTTTAAGGCGGCGTTGAAAACACGAAGTCTGAGCATGCCCTAGCATTACCTCCTTATAAAGTACTTATTATATACATATATATATTGGCAGTATGACATGTTTACTGTGAAATGTGTTGAGTTAAATATAAATAACATATAGACATAACAGATATTTCACGGCAAATT
>CM017563.1:31189842-31202054 GCA_007844125.1 Sinonovacula constricta
CCGAGTGCTCTCGATCTCTTTATGGTCGATGCTGATTCCAACAATTCTAGAAATAAAGACTAATTACAGTGGCCCATTTAAAAGTCTAATTACGTTCTAGTAATTAAATATTGTGACAAAACTATGGTAATTTGTGACAAGCGACGATGTTACCCTACCTTTCTAGCATTTATAATCAACACAAGCCTGTCCAGGTCTTGTCAATTGCATGAAGGCCTGTAGACAAGAAAATGGGTTAGAAACAAAGAAGTTAAACACACCAAGATATACGAATACGTGTCTAAGTAAAGCGCTGGTAAAACGATTAAAACCGCACTCCAAGTATTCAAGGAATGTCACACGACTAAATCATTGCGCACACTCCTTGTCCTTAAAAGAATTGCACTCCAAGAGTTCAAGACGTGTCATTGCACCCACTGCCTGTTATTGTTAGTTCTCGTCTTTTAAAGATGGTATCCGACAGGTTGCCTATATCTCATATATGTAACAATATCTTATGTCTTATCATATGCATTGTAGGTTTGAAGTGTTTTGTGTATATACGATTTTAAAATACACCGAAAAAGGGGCTGTCCGATTGAAAACAACACCAACGACGACGACAACGACACATTAATTTCATTTTCAAAGCTTGAGGGCGATGATCAACTCCTGCAAATAATCTTTATATACCTTATATTAAAAATTATATATCTGGTACGTACAAATGTAAATTTAGCTTACAATCTTTATAGTCTAGTAAAACATTAATTTTTTAGAGTATAAAGTGTATAAAATGACCGTTCAGTGTTATTTAGAAAACAATATCAAAATGAGTACTGTTATTTCACTTTTCACGATAAGATAACTAAAATTAACAAGAACTAAAAATTTAGACCAAAGTACATAAACTTTTTTAAAAAAATTTATACTTTTGTTACGCATTATTACAATTCATATTCGCTTTGAGTGTAGAAAAAACGCGTAGGGAACAAAAGGGGAGTTCCTTTACTTATGTAAGAAAATATGCGTCTCGATGCAGATGCTTACTGATAGTTGTCTCACTTTGATGGGATATTTTTATTTACACTGTATGATAGAAAAGCCGTCAGAAAATGCGAGGTTGGAGCGCTCCACAAACCAGGTTTTTGCACCCCAGTTGGTCCTTTTGCCGAAATTTGCTTTTTGTGTGTTTCGTCTCGTTTCTGTGTTTCGTCACATTTACATATACCCAGTTTGCTTTTGTCTAGAAGTAGTTTAGATGTAAATATGTGTGAAATTTTTTATATTACTTTTTCTTATTTACCAATTGTTCTTGATCTGGAACTTAAGGATGTAAGAGATATCGCCAGTCAAGAATGGAACTAAAATGTATATAATCCAGTCTAGTTCACCTTTTTATCTTTCGGCAATCATTGCAAAATTTAAAAAGAGCAACTAAACAGTCACAGGTCAATGCATAACATAAACATTTTTTGTTTAATTGCTCGGGTCATTGTTAATGTAGAAACATAGTTTTTTTCTGATTTTGCTAAAGCATATTCGTAAAAGACCGATGTATGCAGTAAATGTCCTTTCCATAATAAACATATTTGGGCGAACATTCAGGAAAATAAACAACAGCCAACGGCTTTGACATTAAAATAGCAACTTTGATTAATTTAAAAAATAAAACTCTACAGCGTTGTCGAGTGATATGTTGTTCACTAACGTTCACTCCGTTTGAAGCAAAGCCATTAAAGCAACATTACACTACGTTATAATTTTCACGGTTAACATTATGTTATTGACAGTGAATGACAATATGAATTGAAAATTATGACAGGATGCTTTCATAATTTCATATCATTACACCCTTTCTAACTTGTCTTCATCCGCCACGTCGACCGAAACCTCGTTAAACGGTCGTAAAACTGTGCTTAATACGCCCTGAAACATAGTCCAATGTCTTGTTAGACGTACAGATGGACGAAGCAGGACGGGAAATTCGGAACACTTTGCGCTGGATACGACCGATGTACATATTGTACTATGGCTTGAACAAGAGTACAACACGTGGCTATGGCGTCAGTAATGTCCGAGATGTTCTCCGGTGGTTAAAATGTAAAACCTTGCCTGCGCCTTTACCTACTTACTTTCTAAACAAACTTGTAACATTTGTTACCGCCTTTATTATTATCTCGATAATTTTTCAAGCAAAAACTATGCTTAAAAACTTTAAAACTATTACTCCTCGGCCAAAAAGCGCATATTTGAATAAAACTGGTCCCAATTAAAAATAATTGACAAAGATTTACACAGTTGGCTTATCTTTTTTCATGACAGTTTATAGTTATTACTGGGTTGTCACAATCTATGAGTCGCTGTGTTGTCCGAACAACTTCATTTTGTTAGCGGACTAAGAGCTTAACATATATGACCTTTTTGATTGGCAATTTGCACCGTGTTGTACTTACGCTGTACAATACTTCTTGAATGTTCTGTTTAATGGCGACTGTTGTATACATTAAAATGATTTAGGAATCTTGTTAACCATTGATTTACGTTTGAGGAACACAGCTGACTTCGTGAGTAGACATGGGTGTATATTCATTGGTGGTGTTATAAGTTTTTTGCGTTATAAATACCATTTAATTAAATGTTATCACATGTCATTCGTCAGTCATAGTTTTATAATTTTATTGATAATATCTTTGGTTGTATAATATTGGCCATTAATGGAATGCCGTTGTCTTTGCTTGTCTTGATTTTTCTTCTTTTGTTCTTGTCGTTTGTTATTTTGGCACTTTGCTGCGGCTACTGATGCTGGTGTTCTTACTACGTTTGCTGCTGTTTATGATGTTTTCACTGACAACGATGATAAGATCGTTAGCGAAAAATGTTTGTAATGAAAATCTTTGACAGAGAATCCTTTTCCATATAGAAAACTAATTACAAATTTGATTTCATACTTTCAGACATGTACGAGGACCTTTAGTGATTTCTGTCCTAGAATTTCGCTTTCGCCACAGTAGGAAAATAAAGTGTCAATGTTATATTGATACTTTGTTCTTTTATTTTATTTATATTGTTATATCTATCTTAAAAACTACAGTTTGGCCGATATCATCGATACATCGGTGAATCGTGATAATTGCCATGACGATACAGTATCGCGATACAATGTTAAGGTATCGATACGGGACGATACTATTATTATATACGAAACACTATAATTTATGTCCATATTTGGTTACTTACATACCGTTATTGGAAAAATGCATCTATAATATCGTTTACGTAAAAAAGCAAATATATATATATATCGAAGCGCTTAATTTTACAAAATATTTGTTTCAGGAACAGCCTGACATTGAGTTACAGTGATGTTTTCACTTAATAAACCTATTTAACAATAAACAGAAATGAGGATATTAATTTAGTAAGGCGTAAATTCACTAAATGGAATTTATTTTGTTTCAGTGAAAATATCGTGATACTACATCGCGATAAAATTCAGATATCGTGATAATATCGTGATACATTTTCAGCGGCGATATCCAACTCTATTCAAAACGTGTCTACTAAAATTAATGTTAAATATATTAATATCATATTTCTCGTCATAAATTTGTATTATGTACCTTTATTACCAAAGTTTGTACATTTATTTTGTTTATTGTGTTCCTGTTACATTGTTTATACGCGAATATGCGGAGGCAATAACGATGTAAATAAAATTATACGAACAACAAAACAACAAAATAGCAAGATAACGCTGACGTATAATCTTTTTAATGAAATTTTCTCATGTAACTTCAACACGTTTTAAAAGGCAAAGAGTGAGTAGTATATTTGAGCAAAACACGTTGGCCACGTTTTAACAATAATAAAATTAATAAGCTACAAACAAGGTTGCATCTTAGCACGCTTGGTCGAGCAAAAACCAAGCTTAAATGTAGAATTAAAATAACAACAACTTCCACTAGCATAAGAAAATCAATACAAATAATTTATATTTTTCCAATATACAATAATTTAGTAAATATGACCAAAACAACGTTTGTATTTTATTTACATGTACAATGATTATATAATAAATACATATACTTGAGCAAAGAATTGCATGCGTCAAGTGATGAGAGTCACCTACCTTTGATTCTCCAGCCCCACACTAATTCAATTTTAAATACATCATACGGACAAAATTATAGTCAATATGGAAATGTATATCTATTTAGTATAAAAGATCCTTTGTCAAACGGTATAACTATCGAAGCACGATGCATTCCCTACCAACCTGGTAAACCGAGTTGAGTAGTGAAAAAAATACATGTAAGCTAAAATACTAAGCTTTTAAAGAAATTTTGTTTGTGACTGCTTAGGTCGAATTTAGGGTCCATAAATACGTATGTATATCCAATATTTACAGTGATAAAGCTAAATGGTTTTTCATTCATACCCCCCTCCCCCCCCCCCCCCCCCCCACCCAAAATAAATAAATAAATAATCAGGATCCGCCCTTGATCACCACATCCAGGTTTTGTTTAGACCGAAACTCGAACCTGTTCGACGAGGGCAGCATAAATAACAGCCCAACATCGACATCCCCATTATCACCATAACAGTGCGCCCTGCAACGTATTTTGAGAACCCCAAAGCGTTGTGTTTGGGCATAGGCTGACAGAGACATGTACAAATGAAATCTCTGCAATGTGTTTTGACAATCAGGTTTTGCACTTAATAATTGTGTTTTGCACTCTTAGCTGAAATGCTAATCGTTCCAAACATGGGGTCGATATAAAACAATTGAACAGACATTTAACCAACTTCAAAATGTCACCGTCTTGTTAATTGTCGTCATTGATTATTAATAAGTTCATTATTTGACACATCACTGTCATAATTAGGTTTTTAATCTGGGAGTGGTAAAGTTTATGATTTCGGTGTTAAGTTTTTTTCCTTCACTGATTTCGATTTGCGCACGACCTTCAATGTTTTTGTCTTTCTAGACATTTTAGTTAAAATGGCTAAAATAGTTGAAAGCGTCACGGCGATTTTTCTTTTTCAAACCGAACGGGAACGCAATATATTGAAAGACTGATTGTTCTAATCTAATCTACTTATCAAAAGTATTATTGTATTCCATTATTCAACGTGCGTTAACAAAATGTTGCTTTGTTTTGCAAGAGTAAAATCAAATCATGCTTGACCAACGTTGACCAAACTGCTTCAAAGTCAAAACGATGCTTTCACATGCATTTTCTGGAGTTACTGCTTTGCCTGATAAATGATATCCAGCATGAGATTTTAATCTGATATTAACAATGTAAACACATTACATGTTTAATACCTTTGTGTTGCTTTTTAATAGATTTTAAAGCTTCCCAGTCATATACTCTACTCGTTTTATATTTTCAGCCCGCTCTTCGTTTCCACGGCCTAAGCGGGTCCCTATGGGACCCCACCCTGGGGCGATCGCCGTCCATAGCAACGGACTCCCGACCCCCTAGTTACCGGTTTAGCGAGACCCACCGGGGCAAGTTTGATCCCGACTCGTTCAGCGACCAAGGTTTCGCTGTATAATGCACGCAACGCAGCCCTTTCACCATTGACGTTACGTCGACGCAACACGATTGGCGTCATCCTGGTCGCCATAGGTTTGCTTGCGGCTGTCGCAGCGGTTACTGGAACAATACTGCATTTCATTAATCCGAGAGGGTGAGTATTAACACAAATTAAAACTTCAAAGGAATTATGTCGTTATGACGAAATAATTTAAGAGTTAGACGATTTGATAACCATTCAGATTTCCAAAAATGACGGTGCAGCACTTTGAACTAAGTGAAGGCAATTGATGTTTGCACGCCAGTTTACATTTTGAATTAGCAGTCATTCGAGTATTGATTGATGTGTTATATATTTCAGTGTCAGGACATATTTCTGCATTTTCAATCAACACACAAGTTGCAATAGCTACAATCGTGTATCGAATTTGATTGAAACACTCATAAAAATGTCTGTTACATGTTCGCGATATTTGATATAGACGTAACAATGACATATATGCAGGTCAAGCGGGGGATTCACTCGACTCGGATCCATCCCTGCCCCAATCATCTCTCCAACTCGTTGAGTCAAGTTGACGTATCGATACATTTGGCTCGCCCTTTATCATTCCTATTAGGTACATGCTACCTCTGACCAGCAGCAATACGCCATGTACTACAAGTGTACCTGTCAAGGTGAAATATACGTTTGTTCCGTATAACAAACAAGGAAATGTCTTTTAGCACGTCAAAGCTAGGACAGATGGTTTTTAAAGGCACATTTAGTAGACACATACACGTGTAGTAATTATAAAAGATAATTAAGTATTTTATAAAAAAATATATAGTATAATTAAGTACTTCTCCGGTCATGTGGACAAAATGAATTCAACGTGATCACAACTTGAAATTATCTCATTATACGAATTCCTAAATTTGAAACCACATAACCGGATATATATTTAGATTACCAACTAAATGTCATTGGAACATTTATTTACAAGTATTTTGGCTTAAAGAATCATTGTAAAATAAGAATATATTTAAGATTTATTTTTTTATCAGGAATAGGAAAATTGCAGCAATTTATACACATGACATATTAAGACTTTTTTTTTCCAAAATCACATTTACTTCATTTTTATGCTGACCCACGGATCAAACTAGTTGCTATGACAAACCTTATCGGAACGCCCCGAATAATTCACGGTTCATCTCTCAGACATCATAAAAACAACAAACTAAAATGTTATTTCTTATTACTTTAGAAAACGCAGTAACACTTGTATATCTAGCGGTTTGTGAAATGTAAATAGATAAATGAAAGTTTATCAAACAAAACAGTCAGAAAGCATTTCCTTCTCGCGTATTCTTTTCCCAATGAACGAAAGTCGCAATTCCGTACATGCATACATGTATATCCAAAGTGCTGATCGCACACAATCGTGTAATTCCGGGTAATTCCGTTTTCGGGACACTCATCTTGACGTCTATCAAAAAAGTAGTCCCATTTAGGGAAATGGTCGAGGTGATCCGACTACATACATACATCCGAGAGATGATTATCCGAGGTGCTCCGATTGGAGCGCACAGAAAACGGAATTACCCGAGGAGCTCCGATTGAAACAAACCGTACAAGATGAGTGTTCGCCAAGAAAGACTCTTTGACTTTCAACACTTGTTAAGATCAAAAGATCCAGAGTATCATAAAAACACATATGTAGCATATGCTTGTGACAAAATTGCAGGTGGTGTTTTATGTTTTAAGTTCAAACTTTGAACATATGACATTGTGTTAGCAAATGTCCTCCCACTTAAACATGGAATCGTAGATGACAAAGGGAACATAACGCCATAACGCATGTCTTAAAATAGTTGGTTTCTTTTGTGAAACCGTTAAAGCCATAATATCACTGGCAGGCAGGTTGTTTTACCTAATCCATAACCGTTGTTAACTGTCTGTTGTTTAAAAATAGAACTACAAATGCTTGTTTCGTGTAGTTTAATTATACATTATGACTGGTCCAACGTTTATAGGCAAGTTTTAACATAACATCTGTTATGAATTTTCATTGGGTTAAGCCGGCGCTAATCAGTTCATTTGGATTAAAATTGGGTCCAAAAAGTCGGTTCGCTATCGTTTTGTTCAGTCTTCCGTGTAATTTAAGTCGTTTTGTCCAGTCTTCTGTGTCATTTACATCGGCTCCAATAAGTCAGTTCGCTACCGTTTTGTTCAGTCTTCCGTGCCATTTACAGCGGGTCCAATAAGTCGGTTCGCTATCATTTTGTTCAGTCTTCCGTGCCATTTACAGCGGGTCCAATAAGTCGGTTCGCTATTATTTTGTTCAGTCTTCCGTGTAATTTACGTCGTTTTGTCCAGTCTTCTGTGTCATTTACATCGAGTCCAATAAGTCGGTTCGCTACCGTTTTGTTCAGTCTTCTGTGCCATTTACGTCGAGTCAAATAAGTCGGTTCGCTACCGTTTTGTTCAGTCTTCCGTTTAATTTAAGTCGTTTTGTCCAGTCTTCTGTGTCATTTACATCGGCTCCAATAAGTCGGTTTGTTATCGTTTTGTTCAGTCTTCCGTGCCATTTACGTCGGGTCAAATAAGTCGGTTCGCTACCGTTTTGTCCAGTCTTCTGTGCCATTTACGTCGGGTCCAGTAAGTCGGTTCGCTACCGTTTTGTTCAGTCTTCTGTGTCATTTAATTCGGGTCCAATAAGTCGGTTCGCTACCGTTTGGTTCAGTCGTCTGTGTCATTTACGTCGGGTCCAATAAGTCGGTTCGCTACCTTTTTGTTCAATCTTCCGTGCCATTTTCGTCGGGTCTAATAAGTCGGTTCGCTATCATTTTGCCCAGTCTTCTGTGTCATTTACATCGGGTCCTATAAGTCTGTTCGCTACTGTTTTGTCCAGACTTCTTTGTCAAGTAGGTCGGGTCAATAGTCTGTTCGCTATCGTTTTGTTCAGTCTTCTGTGTCATTTAATTCGGGCCCAATAAGTCGGTTCGCTACCGTTTGGTTCAGTCGTCTGTGTCATTTACGTCGGGTCCAATAAGTCGGTTCGCTACCTTTTTTTCAATCTTCCGTGCCATTTTCGTCGGGTCTAATAAGTCGGTTCGCTATCATTTTGCCCAGTCTTCTGTGTCATTTACGTCGGGTCCAATAAGTCGGTTCGCTACCGTTTTGTGCAGTCTTCCTTGCCATTTACGTCAGGACCAATATGTCGGTTCGCTATCGTTTTGTCCAGTCTTCCGTGCTATTTACATCGGGTCCAATAAGTCGGTTCGCTACCGTTTTGTTCAGTCTTCCGTGCCATTTACGTCGGGTCCAATAAGTCGGTTCGCTATCATTTTGCTTAGTCTTCTGTGTCATTTACATCGGGTCCTATAAGTCTGTTCGCTACTGTTTTGTCCAGACTTCTTTGTCAAGTAGGTCGGGTCAATAAGTCTGTTCGCTATCGTTTTGTTCAGTCTTCTGTGCCATTTACGTCGGGTCCAATAAGTCTGTTCGCTATCGTTTTGTTCAGTATTCCGTGCCATTTACGTCGGGTCCAATAAGTCGGTTCGCTATCGTTTTGTTCAGTATTCCGTGCCATTTACGTCGGGTCCAATAAGTCGGTTCGCTATCGTTTTGTTCAGTCTTCTGTGCCATTTACGTCGGGTCCAATAAGTCGGTTCGCTATCGTTTTGTTCAGTATTCCGTGCCATTTACGTCGGGTCAAATAATTCGGTTCGCTACCGTTTTGTCCAGTCTTCCGTGCCATTTACATCGGGTCCAATAAGTCGGTTCGCTACCGTTTTGTCCAGTCTTCTGTGTCAAGTAGGTCGGGTCAATAAGTCGGTTCGCTACCGTTTTGTTCAGACTTCCTTGCCATTTACGTCGGGTCCAATAAGTCGGTTCGCTATCATTTTTCTCAGTCTTCTGTGTCATTTACGTCGGGTCAAATAAGTCGGTTCGCTACCGTTTTGTTCAGTCTTCCTTGCCATTTACGTCGGGTCCAATAAGTCGGATTGCTATCGTTTTGTTCAGTCTTCCGTGCCATTTACGTCGTTTTGTCCAGTCTTCTGTGTCAAGTAGGTCGGGTCAATAAGTCGGTTCGCTACCGTTTTGTCCAGTCTTCTGTGTCAAGTAGGTCGGGTCAATAAGTCGGTTCGCTATCGTTTTGTTCAGTCTTTCGTGCCATTTACGTCGGGTCCAATAAGTCGGTTCGCTACCGTTTTGTCCAGTTTTCTGTGTCAAGTAGGTCGGGTCAATAAGTCTGTTCGCTATCGTTTTTTTCAGTCTTCTGTGCCATTTACGTCGGGTCCAATAAGTCGGTTCGCTATCGTTTTGTTCACTATTCCGTGCCATTTACGTCGGGTCAAATAATTCGGTTCGCTACCGTTTTGTCCAGTCTTCCGTGCCATTTACATCGGGTCCAATAAGTCGGTTCGCTACCGTTTTGTCCAGTCTTCTGTGTCAAGTAGGTCGGGTCAATAAGTCGATTCGCTACCGTTTTGTTCAGACTTCCTTGCCATTTACGTCGGGTCCAATAAGTCGGTTCGCTATCATTTTTCTCAGTCTTCCGTGTCATTTACGTCGGGTCAAATAAGTCGGTTCGCTACCGTTTTGTTCAGTCTTCCTTGCCATTTACGTCGGGTCCAATAAGTCGGTTTGCTATCGTTTTGTTCAGTCTTCCGTGCCATTGACGTCGTTTTGTCCAGTCTTCTGTGTCATGTAGGTCGGGTCAATAAGTCGGTTCGCTACCGTTTTGTCCAGTTTTCTGTGTCAAGTAGGTCGGGTCAATAAGTCGGTTTGCTATCGTTTTGTTCAGTCTTTCGTGCCATTTACGTCGGGTCCAATAAGTCGGTTCGCTACCGTTTTGTTCAGTCTTCTGTGGCAAGTAGGTCGGGTCAATAAGTCGGTTTGCTATCGTTTTGTTCAGTCTTTCGTGCCATTTACGTCGGGTCCAATAAGTCAGTTCGCTACCGTTTTGTTCAGTCTTCTGTGGCAAGTAGGTCGGGTCAATAAGTCGGTTTGCTATCGTTTTGTTCAGTCTTTCGTGCCATTTACGTCGGGTCCAATAAGTCAGTTCGCTACCGTTTTGTTCAGTCTTCCGTGCCATTGACATCGGGTCCAATAAGTCGGTTCGCTATCATTTTGGCTAGTCTTCCGTGCCATTTTCGTCGGGTCCAATAAGTCGGTTCGCTATCATTTTGTTCAGTCTTCTGTGCCATTTACGTCGGGTCTAAAAAGTCGATTCCCTATCGTTTTGTTCAATCTTCCGTGTTATTTACGTTGGGTCCAATAAGTCGGTTTCCTATTGTTTAGTTCAGTCTTCCGTGCCATTTACGACGTTTTGTCCAGTCTTCTGTGTCAAGTAGGTCGGGTCAATAAGTCGATTTGCTATCGTTTTGTTCAGTCTTCCGTGTTATTAACGTCGGGTCAATAAGTCGATTCGCTATCGTTTTGTTCAGTCTTCCGTGTTATTAACGTCGGGTCCAATTAGTCGATTCGCTATCGTTTTGTTCAGTCTTACGTGTTATTAACGTCGGGTCAATAAGTCGATTCGCTATCGTTTTGTTCAGTCTTCCGTGTTATTAACGTCAGGTCCAATAAGTCGATTCGCTATCGTTTTGTTCAGTCTTCCGTGCCATTTACGTCGGGTTCAAATCGGTTCGCTACCGTTTTGTCCAGTCTTCCGTGCCATTTACGTCGGGTCTCATAAGTCGGTTCGCTATCGTGTTGTCCAGTCTTCTGTGTCAAGTAGGTCGGGTCAATAAGTCGGTTTGCTACCGCTTTGTTCAGTCTTCTGTGTCATTTACGTCGGGTCAAATAAGTCGGTTCGCTACCGCTTTGTTCAGTCTTCCTTGCCATTTACGTCGGGTCCAATAAGTCGATTTGCTATCGTTTTGTTCAGCCTTCCGTGCCTTTTACGTCGGGTCGAATAAGTCGGTTCGTTACCGTTTTGTTCAGTCTTCCGTGCCATTTACGTCGGGTCCAATAAGTCGGTTCACTACCGTTTTGTCCAGTTTTCTGTGTCATTTACATCGGGTCCAATAAGTCGGTTCGCTACCGTTGTGTTCAGTCTTCCGTGCCATTTTCGTCGTTTTATCCAGTCTTCTGTGTCAAGTAGGTCGGGTCAATAAGTCGGTTCGCTACCGTTTTGTCCAGTCTTCTGTGTCATTTACGTCGGGTCAAATAAGTCGGTTCGCTACCGTTTTGTTCAGTCTTCCTTGCCATTTACGTCGGGTCCAATAAGTCGGTTTGCTATCGTTTTGTTCAGTCTTCCGTGCCTTTTACGTCGGGTCCAATAAGTCGGTTCGTTACCGTTTTGTTCAGTCTTCCGTACCATTTACGTCGGGTCCAATAAGTCGGTTCGCTACCGTTTTGTCCAGTCTTCTGTGTCATTTACATCGGGTCCAATAAGTCGGTTCGCTATCGTTGTGTTCAGTCTTCCGTGCCATTTACATCGGGTCCAATAAGTCGGTTCGCTACCGTTTTGTTCTGTCTTCTGTGTCAATAGGTCGGGTCAATAAGTCGGTTTGCTATCGTTTTGTTCAGTTTTCCGTGCCATTTACATCGGGTCCAATAAGTCGGTTCGCTACCGTTTTGTTCTGTCTTCTGTGTCAATAGGTCGGGTCAATAAGTCGGTTTGCTATCGTTTTGTTCAGTCTTTCGTGCCATTTACGTCGGTCAGATAAGTCGGTTCGCTATCGTTTTGT